>JANHAO010002264.1:0-29297 GCA_026873985.1 Saraca asoca
CACATGAGGAGCCACTGGCATGCAATTCATGAGATTTACTAATGTAAGCACTACAGATCTCAGTGAGGCCCATTAAAATCCTGTACAGTATCTTATGACTCTAGTCAATTTCAAAACTAATATAAAAGTTTACAAAAATAGTTTTGCATTCAAAGTATTTTTGTGAAATGACTGTGTAAACTAAACTAATCTATTTCTCAATATTATACACAAGAAAAGAGACTGTTCAACAGAAAAACTGAAATAAAATATTCCAAGAAAAAAATAAATCATTTAATATAGTTAGAGTTTATTTCTTTTCTTTTTTGGTGTGAGTGTATTTTTGCTCCCCTTATATAATGTAAATTGAATAAATAAACTACAACTTAAAGGATTGAAGAAAAGTTAGAGTATTAAAATAAAATATATTTACAACAAATATGTTAATCAACAATCACTTCAGTATCCTACGAGCTAAGTGTAGTCAATACCATGACCATGAGCCTTTATACCAGAGAATTGCTAATAGAAAACTTAACTATCTAATACTCTTTCAAACTAAACCTAAACAAAGTTTCCCCAGTTCAGGCAAATTGATCACCTCTTAATTTTTATAACTTAAACCCATAATATATAATACACAACATATATGGACCATGTTGCTTTCCATGAATATAAACATGACATAATCCTAACTTGCTTCAATGTCAGACATAATTATCAATACATAGGACAACATAAAAACCACAGCAACTTGATAAAACCCACATAGAAACACATGATCAACTAATTTATTGACATATGAGGTCGAACATCTTAATCAAATAATTCACAAGAAGAAAATAACATTGAGTATGGAACTTAATCATTTAAGAGAGAAAATGGCATACAATAGCAATAGAAATCTCAAAGCTACAGCTAGTGTATGATGTTTACAAGATGTTGATATAGGCAACGACAGAGATACATTGAGCATAAATTAAAATTAAGAAACTCACCTTGCTAAGAGATGAGCAACGTAGTGTAGAGAGAAAGAAAAAGACAAAGGTTAGGCAAGATGAGAGAACAGAATAGGAATTTTGCAGAAAAGGAAAAGGGGACGGTGATATAGGGTTTATAAAAATTCCAATGGACATTTCTGTTACGAAAATTCCAACGGACATTCTAACGAAAATGCCCGTTGGAAATCAAAAATTAAAACGGTGCATTTTAGATTCCAACAGAAAATTCCGTTAGAATGTCTGTTAGAATAGTTTTTTTTGAAAAAAATTTTAAAAAACGAAGTGTTTTGCCTTTCCAATGGAATGTCCTATGGACTATTCCAATGGATAGGGGATCCGTTGGAATGTTCGTGGGAATATTCCAACGGATTCTAATCTGTTGGAATGTCCGTTGAAAAATGCTATTTTTCTTATAGTGATGCGAACAACAAAGCTATGTATTTCAAGAATAACAAAGAAATAAAAGGGAATTGGGTTGTCTTGCAGCCAATTAGAGGAAAATCTTAGATTATAGGAGTTGGATGAAAACTTGGTTATTAGGGTTTTTGTGATTAAAAAAAAAAAGAAAGGATTTTGGAATCATCTTGCTATCTAGAGGTGAGTGGATAATTTTGCTCCCATTGTGAATCTTTTTTTTTTTTTTTTACAAATATTAATTTTGTTTGATATCTTGATTCGAAACATCATAGATTACTATAATTATTAAGTAATTTGAATGTTGCTAGTTCCTTGTTTTTTGGAAATAAAACCATACATCATGATATATATATATATAGTACTACAATGTACCTTTTTTTATATTATTAATTTTATATTATTTACTACGTATGATGCTAATGACTATATTATTTTGCCACAGAAAGATTACTGAAATTAATTCACAATATACTACATGAAATGGATGACAACATTGTTGGATAATTTAAATTATGAATTAGTTGAAATTGGATCCTTACTCGAAATGCTTATTGTTATATGAAATATTTTGTTAAATGAGTTTTGTTGAAATTTGAATCCATTGGAAATTCTTTTAGAAAACCTCCAAACGCATTTATGATAGAACTATATTTGTTGGAGGAATAAGGGGAGTATATCTGTTATATATGAAATTTGGATAATCTCATATGGATCAACAAACAACTCAAACATGGTAAAGGCTCGGCTTGAAGAGTACTCAAGGTACTAAGTCTCCAGTTCATCTCACTAAGTAGCCCCTTCAGCCCGAGCTCATCTACAAAAGAGCGAGCTCGACCTTGTCATCCTAGAGAGACTCGCTTCCAGACCGAAGGATCCGGCTAACGAGATGCGATCAGTGACCTAAGAGCTCACTGAGCCGAAGATCATAGGAGACCAAGTCATGCTCTGCCCAGCGGATACTTGGGGCCCACCTGCAGAAGACAATCTGTAGTAGCTGAAAAAGAAGATTTAGTCTGTCTACTTTGTCTTATACATTAAATGTTGATGTAATAGATTTATTACATATAAAATTACTATTGTAACCTCCTCTCCATTATAAATATGAGGAAGGAGCCCTCTGTAAGGGGAGAGATAGAAACTTATATGCTGAAATTTTGTAAAAATACATTCTTAGAAATAACACACTATCGTGGATGTAGGGTTCAGTGCCATCCAGATTTAGTCAAACCATGTTAAACTTTGGTGTTTCCTTATTGCTCTTCCCTCCTTTCCTGTGTCCTCTACTGATTTGTTATGTTTGAACTGGTTAACAATTTGAGATTCTGAAAGAATCCCCTGTTGCCCGGAGCTTGGACTAAAACCAGATTCTAGCGTCAACAATATCTATTGGAAGAATAAGGTGGATGATTATGACTGATAGCTATTAGGTAGGGTTGTCTTTAGGAATTTCCCATTGGATTCTAATTGTATATAGAAATATTAAATTCTTTTTTGATTGCTTGCAAAGTTTGTGAAATAAGAACAACATTAGTGATTTTTCTTTATTGAATTACTTGAAAGTATTCTAAAAAATGAAATAATATTGTACTTGTTCTTATTGTTTTAGATTTGATAACATGCTTATGAATGAATATTTAAATTTCCATGTATATGTGTGTGTGTGTGTGTGTGTGTGTGTGTGTGTATTTTACTACCTTACTTTTGAATATGGGTTGTAAACTAGTTATAGGGTTTTTGAAGGATTATCCAGTCACTAGATTCCTATGAAACTCACTTCATTTTCCTTCCTATTTTCAAAGCCTGAAGCCATTTCCGTTGTTCGCTCACATTTATTTGGACCTGAGTCTACTTCTTGATTGGGCAAACTTTTTTTGTGGAGCTCAAATGCTCATTAATGGTGATATTTTGGTAGTTGGTGTAGTTGAGTCATTCATATATAATTATGCCTAGTTGTTGCCTAGTAGTTTGTACATATTGTGATGTTTGGGCTTTTGTGATCTTTTGTTTAGTTATACAGGTTGTGAGTAGGACATGGAGGCCTTAATTGATGTTCTAATGCCCAGGGTGTGAAAAATAGAGTAAATTCTACTAGATTTTTGTTAGAAATTTGATGAAATATTTTGATAAGTATGTCTATATTATTTATGTGTCCTCACTTGTTTTATATTTTATACTTGTCTAGTTGCATTCCATGTAAGAGGTGTATTACGTCAAAAATTTTACTGTATTATTAGGCTTGTAGAAGATTACCTATTTGTGACATTCTATACCGATCACGTGCCGTGGATTGGGGTATAACATTATATAATAAAACTCATATAATGAGTAAGTATGCAAAAATTATCATGTATACTTATAACTTGCCCTTTATAAATTTTAATTTATTTTTTTTTACTAAATCTCAAAATCTAGTTTATTTTTTAATTTAATAATAAATTAAAATTTTAAGATATTTCAATTTTTTAAAATCTTGTTGCGATATTATATTTAGTCATAATATTTTTCAAATCACATATATTCATGAAAAAAAAAAATTAAGAAAGTAAAGTGCATAACAAATATTCATAAGAGTAAAAAATAAAGCAGCAAAAAAATGCAACAACAATAATTATTTATTTATTTAATTAACACTAGAAATAAAGAAAATAAGCAAAAAAATAAAATAATTAAAAATCAGCAAAAAAAAACTGAAAAGAAAGGAATAAAATTAAACGGAATAAACAAACAAAAAGTAAAAAAAAAAAAAGAAAATATATGTGATTTGAAAATGAGGGATCAGGAGGTCATAATAATAACGGTATAAACGAAATTTTTATTTTCCTTGAACGGAGTCAACTTCTGTTAATAATAAGAGGTGTTAAAATAATTTATAAAAATATAATTAGATCTGTGTGTAAATAGATTTAAATTAAAAGGAAATTAAAGTAATTTACCCTAAATGAGCAATGCACCTGGACCATTAAAGGTAGTCTTTCTGAATTCCATTTTTGTTTGATTCTAAAATTCAAGCCCTCAAGAACTTGTCTTCTGGGAAGCTGACTCCTTTTGAACTGACCTTCCTCTTCTTGCTATAATCATAGTTGTCAAATACACAAGTTTCAATATTATAAAAACTTGGAAATATCTTGCAAAATATATAATAATACACATATAACAACATAAAAAAAAATAAAATTATAAATTCATAACAACAATAATAAAAATTCTAAAAATAATATCTTATTATAAGGTTAGTAACATTAACATCAAGAACAATCACTCATTTGGTTGTGGCGCAAATAAATTCGTCTCTTTTCTGCATCCAATTAAATGGCCAAATATTGTCAAAAAGTGTTTTTCTTTTACACACTACTACCAACTTCCTACACGCTGTGAGTAAATATGACGCAGATTTTTTAAGCTTCTGAATTTGGTAAACTAGTGTGAGTTTATGAGCTTATTTAATTGCACAAATTCAATTATTTTAATTACAGATTTGTTTGCGACAAATTAGATTGTGTAGTATAAATTGTTTAGTTGCTAACTTAAACTCCTGAGAAATTATGTGTTAGACTTACCAATCATAACATTTATTTTTATATATCTTTTCATTAAAATTAAGTTATATATATGTATGCACGCGCACAAATATAATTAAAAAAAAATTATAAGTATTTAGTGTTTCTTACTATATGAAAATTATTTTCATTTACACCATTTGTATGACAAAGTGAATAATTAATCCATTCTTACAAAAACGTAAGATACATAGCCTTAATACTTTGTTTTCACCAAAAATAAATAAAAAGAGCCCTTTTACCACCTAGCCATATCTAAGATGTCAACTAGGCTAACCTCAAAGATTTGGCAATATTAAAGAATACGTAATCTTTTAATTTCCCTTAATTAAATTCTCATTTATTCTATGTATTAATGCAAATCTCAATCTTAATTCCATTAATATTTCTCATCAAGTCTAAGATAAATCACAATAAATAGCTGGATCTGTTAAATATATCCTCATAAATTTTCATTCAAAACAAAATGCTGAATTTGTTATCAAATTAAGATTTGACTCTTTTTAAAAAATTTTTACTTATACATCATGTATTACACTAAATCATTCACTAAATTTTCAATTATTGTGGTATTATTTAGTTTAATACACTTTATGTACTCATTTTCTCTAGCTCACCATTGGATGATTTAAAAGGAAAAAAAAAAAAAGAAACTTTTCAGTACCTATTATATCCATTTTTAGCATGATATATATGGAAGTGGTACGTCCTTAATTACCTTATACACTGCAGAAGCCATTTATTAAATTAGTGAATCATATTTGGAATTCCCAATTGAAGTTAATCTGTCTAGCTACCTTGTAATTATATATTATGTCATTTCATGTGAAGAAATTTGACCCCAAATTGGATGTTTTTGGATAAGATCAATGAAAAAAATGGTAATTTTAAGCAAGATGGTGAGGATCACTTCGTAATGAGCATAGATTACAGCCTCATGACGCATGTGAACATATATTCTTGTTGCCTTGCAAAAGATTTCTCATAATGGACTTTTGGAAGCATTTACTTTGAAGGGGAAAAACGTGATTATGGTCAAATTTAATTGATAAATCTTTGAATTTTGAAGAAGCTTTACAACAGTTTCCTTGGATAACAGCACACCTAGTATCACAAGATGCAAGGTTTTAAATGAACAATATTACTAAATTATAAGAATTTTGGATTAACATAAGTTGAAGAAATTCATCCAATTGTTTATTTATTCGAGTAGTGCAAAAAGAATTTGAATTGTGGAGCAGCTAGCCAAGCAGGGATTGATTTTCTAGGTTGCCAAACAGAAAATTTCTCGACATCGACCAGAGGGAAAGATTCCATTTGGGACAAACAAAGAAATGATCAAATGAGTAATACTTTGAAGAGGGGGGTCCACAGCAGAAGGAACTAATCCCCATGCAATAACTGGCTGAAGCAAAAATGGGACTCAGATCAGAAATAGGAAAGATATTCACCGATTCATAGACCCAATAGTGTAATTAGAATTTTGCATAAAAGTAGAGTGAGAAAGCTCACTGCATAAGATCTCCTGTCAAAAGCTTCTTTTCCCATTGATACAGACAAAAGAAGTAGGCAAGAAAATTCACAACCTAGAAAGATTCTGATGAATTCTTTCATTTCCTCCTATTTATTTCTCTGATTCTTTGAAGATTTTCTCTGTCTGCTACTACTCTCACTACTCTCTACACACAAGATTTTCTTAAGCTATAGACAAGGTTTGCTTCTTTTGATTACGCATCTTTGGGCACAATCTTCGCTATAGTTCAGAGATTTTTCTGTCCTTATATTCCGGGATAATGTTTTTTTTTAATTGAATGATATTTTGTTTGTTATTTTCTTACGATTTTTGGTTTACATTTTGTGATCCTTCAAATGGGTATTTTGGATTTGGATCCTTTTACTGAATTCCTTCAAATCATAGATTCATTCTTGGATGACACATATAAACTATCAATATCAAAGAAAAAAAAACAGCTGATTATAATTATCTATTGTATGGCAGAACATGTCCAGCAATAGTAGCATTAGTGGTGGGAATGGTGGTAGTTCAAATTCCGGCGGCAGAGGCGGAAGGAAGCAGCAGAAACGTATAAAAGTGCCAAAAAGAGGGCCAGGAGTGGCTGAACTTGAGAAGATTCTAAGAGAACAGGAGATGGAAGAGAGAGCTGAAAAAGCTGGCGATGAAGGATATTCAGTGCCAAGCTTTATGTCAAATCTCCAAAATCCTTATAATTCTCCGCCTTTGAGATCTCACCCACCACCACCAACACCACCACAGCGGCCGCCATTTTTACCGCCTTCCATGGCCACGGCATCAGGCGGCCGGACGGCTATGCCGTCAGTGGAAGCAAATCCTTTGCCAGCTCATCGACCGTTAGGCCCAAGGTTTGATAAAATTAGCCAAAGCCCACAGACAGGCATGCCTGCTGCTTATGGGAATGGTGGTGGCTATGGAAGGAATGTTGGTGCTGCTGCAGTTGGTGGGCCTGGCTTGGTTTTGCCTGAACAGGCCTTCCCAATGAGACGTACTCAGTGTCCACCTTCAATGGTAGAATTTATGATTTTATTTTGTAATTTTTAAATTGATTGTCTGTTTTGTTGTCATCCAAATATTTTTTGACTATCCAATGTCCACTTCCCATAGGTTTATTACCTTCAAAGAAAAAAAAATTCATTAACAGATATTTTAATAGTTTTAAATAGATATTGATATATTTTATAATTTATTTATTCCCCATCTCTTATGATAAGATTTAAAAACGATCATTTTCAATTATCTTTAATGAGAACAACCTTAATTTTTATGACTTTAGAACTGTTTATCTCTTGCTTGCAAATGAATCAGATTTGGTCTAATGCACCGCCTTCATCAGTCTCATTGTCAACTGGATTGCACAATCATCATGCAGAGTTCCCTTCAAACCAAAGTTCATATTATGCATCCAGGGTCCCAGAGGAACACAAAGTAACTTCACTGTCACTTCCATTTCTTCTGCCGTTTATGATATTTAAATGCAAATTTTCTCCGTTCGAATGAGAATGATGAAAAATTCTTGTATGGGTTGGCCTGTTGTCTAGATGGCTGGCATGAAGCGGCCTCACCCATTGTCATTGGACAACTCTATGGTTCCTTCAGTTCCACTCCAAGTTCCTCCAATTTATCCTCAATTCAGCCTTCCAAACCAATCATCCACAAATCACAATCACACTGCAAGCCTTTTCAATCCCTCTGACGAGATTAACAGGTTGGTGTATTTTATATACCTACAATAACATTTTCTATCATTCACAACTCTCTTAAATTTGTACACATAATATAATTTAAATCATACTTAGAAGTAGATAAGATTGATTTAACTTAAATTGAACTATGCAAACAAGCATAAGGAACTGTGTATGATACGAAATAACTACAATTAGCATTTTCCTACGTAGAAGTTGCTTCGACTTACTTTTCAAATTGTCATTTTGTTGTATTATCAAATGTCTTCTCGCTGCCTTGATTTCTTAGAGATGCAAATTGGGGTGGGCCTCTAGAGCCTGACGGCAGAAGGTTCAATTCTGAAAATGAAGTGCTTCCACATCCAAACTTGTCAGCATTTGGTAGTACTCCTTCAGTTCCTTCACCACCGATGCATCTCTTTCAAAGAGAAATCCCAAACTGCAATGTGCTGTCTTACCAAGTTACTCAAGTAAGTTGGAAGCCATTCTCAGGTTCAATTTTCATATCTCCCAATTGTCTGCTCACTAGGGCCTTGTTTTGTTATGAAGCTTTTAACCCTCAAAATTTTTTAGATTAAAAATATATTTTTTACTTTATTTATTTGCTTATAAAATTCATATATAATCTTCAAAAATTTAAAATTTTTATAAAAATTTTAGCAATTTGTACTTGAGTACATTTAAAATTCTCTTTGTAATTATGTTCCTGTTGCATCATTATAATATAAAAAATATATATTTTATCCCTTTAAGTTTATATTTAGGACAAAATACCTCTAAAAATTTAAATTCGGGCATTTCTTCCTATGAACTATTCTAAAAAATGGTATAGTTAAATTCAACATCAAATTTAACAAAAAGAAGATAATTTATCACAAACACAAACTTTAATGGGGTAATTTGTCTCCAATGAAAATTTTAGGGAGATAAAGTATATTTTCTCCTTAAGTCTATTTATATTAATATGTGCTATTTTATTATAATTATTTATATAAATTATTTTGAACTTAAATATTCAAATAATTAGAAATAATTTATAAATAAAAAATTATATTAATATAAAAGTGTACTAATATTTTTATATTAGAATACTAACTTAGAAAAAAATTATTATATATTACCAATATTTTTAATACTGACATTAGATATGATTAATATTATAAAGGGAGAAACACAAAAAAAAAATTCATTTTGATTTTGGGATGTTTGAATTTAGTGCTATCAATTTTGTAAACTTGAAAATAAAGCATTAAACTACAAAAAAAAAAAAAAAACTTAGAATTTGCACTATTTATGTTTTAATTAATTATTTTATTTAATTGGGCAATATTTTCATTAACTTTTTCCATAATAATCATATTATTATTGTATTTTAATTTATCACATTAATTTTGTATATAATTTCAAAATCATTTTCATGTATTTAATTAAATTTTATATATCTAACTTAACTTTCATTAATTACATAATATAGAAAATAAACTAATGTCCAATACTTATTTAACAAGTTCATGAAAAAATTATGTAATTAAAAAAATGGTTAATTATGTAGACAATAAATATTTATTCCAAAATTTTATATAGTTTAAGATTTCTATTCTAAATTTTGAAAATTAACAGTGATATAATCTAATTATCCAAAAGCTTAGAAGATTTTTTGCATTTTTGCTATTAAAAATACAAATTTGAAATAAGAAAGTATAAATTAATGTAAATGAATAAATTGAGATAATAATAAAATAAAGTAAAAGACATCAACTTAACTTTTAGTAAAAAAATCTTCTAGTATAAAGATAAAAAACATCGATTAAAGAAATTCAATTAAAAAGAAGTAATATGACATAGGTACTTTCTTACTTTATATTTGAATCTTACCTTTATGCCTTATTTCTGTTATTATTTATTTTATATTTATGACAGTTTTTAAAAATTTTATAATTATAGTTCTATTATACAATTTTTTAATGCTTTTTTATTAAATAAATTTTCTTTGTATTTTTTTAAATTTTTTAAAAATTAAATGTAATTATTTTTATTAATAAATTTGTGTAAAATTTATGTATTGACAATTTTAAATGCATTTTAATTAAATCAAAATTAAGAATTATTTAAAATTAGTTTATTATATATAATAAACTCATTAATCCAGCAATAAAAAAGAGGATAAAATATCTAAAGTGTATACATAAATATGATTATATAGGTGTACTATGTTAAATAAGAACATTTAATATTATTTTATGTTAACTTTTTATTAATAATAAGATGACAGTTTAATGAATGATTAAAATTTAGCGATTAACTTATCAAAAGAATCCAAATTAAGTATTTTAAAGTAGGAAACTAAATCATATTATTTGTATTTTAGTGGGACAAAAATTATATTTAAATTTTAATTATTTATTATATATAATCCTGATAGATTAATACTTATTAATTTCAAATTCTTAAATAATTAAAGGAAAAATATATTTTACCCCTAAGGTTTGCATTTGGCACAAATTACTTCTAAAGTTTGCATTTGGGATAAATTATTCCCTTTATATTAAATTTAATGTTCTACTTAGTTGTTTCACTTTTCTGAATAATTTATGTGGTTGAAATGTTCGATATTAAACTTAATGTAGATAATTTATCCCAAATAACATAAATGTTTATATTGTTGATTGAACACCATTATTTTCTTTTTTCTGGTTTTGAAATGAAATTTATAGGAGCAAAGGTCAGAATCAAATGGAGAAGATCATAAGCCTTTCTATAACTTTCTAGAAGAGGAGGAGCCGATGGGCACCAAAGAAACAAAACTGAGCTCAATCCATGCTGGATCTGATGAAGTTGGAACCAATGGCATTGATCTTAGATTGAAGCTCGGATAGATTTTCATTAGCAGTTCTGAAAGAAATGGGATGAAAAAGATTGGTTAAACAAATTAAATTCAAAATATAGATGTTATAGATTGTTGTCGTAGTAGAACAGCATATGCAAGTCCATCTAATTTTTTGAAAAATTTCTTGTGTGAGGTCCCGTTTTTGGTAGGATATGATGGTTTAACTTGTATCCCAGTTAAAATTGTTTCATGGATATTTCATGAATTTTTAATTTGGTTAATGTAATTTTAGTTTTTTTTCTCTAATTTGGTTGAAAATTTATTTCATTATTCTTTATTTTTAGCTGTTATAATTTAGCCTTCTTAAGTTTTGTGAATTATGTTCAATATTATCTCTCTTATGAATCTTCTGATGAAGTATTCTAATTTGGCCCTCCTAAATATGCAATTTGGCAATACATTATTCTTATTTTAATCAAGTTAACAAACTCACAACAAATAAAGACTATGCAAATATGTATGGATGAAACTGAGCCACATTCTTAAATTTGATGAACTAGATACACTAACTAAAGGCACGTTGCTTACTATTTGGAAATGAAGAGATAAAGGTGTATATTTTTTTATTGCCTTGATAAAGGTGGATATTAACTTCCCAATTCTTACATGGATTTCTTAATACAAGTAAGGATAAATCATATTTACCTCTTTCTTATTTTAATCTAATTATATTTATATCTTTATTTATTTTAAATCTTCATTCACATTCTCTATCGTACAAAAATAAAGAAATAAAATGTATATTTATAAAAATAAAAAATAAATATAATTACATTAAAATTTAAAATAAATGAGTATAATTTTATTATAAATAATTTGGTTCATAACCCTTTGTTGTGATAGACTGGAGGAATGTTAACACAGGTGCTTGTCCTACTTAGCAGTGACACTAAGCATGTTGACAGAAGTGTGTGAGAATGGGCAAGTGAGAATAAAAGTAAAAAAATAAAAACATTTTTATTTGTAGAGTTAAATTATAGGTCAACATTTTTGTAAGTGTTGCACTTGTAAAAATTACCCATCCATTTATAAAGGGCTTGTAACTCATCTTGTAATTTCATTATTGAAAATAATGAGAAATTCTCATTTCTGAGTTGTTCCATTTGTGTTCCAACTCTAGCTGGTTCCTGGTGTTGGAAAAATAGCAAAACAAATCCTAGCACAAACAAGAAGCCTCCGTATGGAGAAACTCAAGTACACATGATGTGCTACATGAAATTAATTATAAACAGACTCATATATGGGAATTATTTAATTCATACAAAAAGTAAATTTTCATAGAAAATTAAGGGGCTGTTTGAGAAGTTATTTTTTTGTTTTCAAAAATGATTTTTTTTTTGTTTTTTTATTCTACAAAAATAAAAAAAATCTATTTGCCAACCTGTTTTTAAAAACTGTTTTCTAAAAGTGTAATTGAAAAAACAGTTTTTAAGAAATATCAAAATAATGTTTTCCCTTATTTTTGTATAGAACTGTTTTCAGATTTTTTTCAAAAATAAGAAGAATATCTGTTTTCATTACAAAGTTGTAAATAATATTAAATATATTTTTTTCATCTTCAAAAATAAAAAAAAACACTTGTTTTCAAAATTTACACCCAAACAAGTTTTTTATTTTTTTGATCTAAAAAAACAGTTTTTAAAAATAATTTTTAAAAAATTATTTTAAAAAATAATAAAATAAAAATATCTTAAAACACTTCCAAACACGTCTTAAACTTCTTAAAAAATAATAAAAGTTATAAAAATTATTTGATTAGCATTAAAAAAATAAAACGCCTTAGGAAGTAGGTCTTCATGTAATGTTTAATCAACTATATACTTCTTAACAAGTATTATCAAAATAATTAAAATATTTTATCTAAAAATTATATTTTTTTTTTACCAAAACACTATGTAAATTTTTTTAAAAAATACTCTTATGATTATTTAAATTTTACAAAGATAATTTTACATTTTAATTCATTAAAAATACAAGAACTAAAATTTATTCAAGGGGATTGGAACAACAACTTCCCTTGCCGTGTGAAAATAGAACTTCCTAACTTCTCTCATTTTTTAGTTAGTGACCAACTAAATAAATCAATCATTTTCTACTTTCTGAAAAGTTATACTTCCTACCCGCGAACCATACTGCAAAACCAAACAACTTCCTAATCAAATGTGTAATTGATTTCATGTAATACGTAGTTAATAAGATTTCTCCTCCTCATTGTCCCTGGATGCTTAACCATCCCAATCAATGGTGCATGGAGATGCCTATCGTATAATGTTGTTTAATACTCAAGATGGAAAATATTCCTTTTTTTTTTCCCTTTGTTTGGCAAAGAGGAACTTACAATATTCTTTCAAGTCAGAACCATGTCTCGTCCGAAGGGACTTATAAATTACATTCATACATAGGAAGTGGCATATGAAGTTCCATGAACTGGTCTTCATCTGCTTTCTTAGATCAGCTGGATTAGAAACTGATCAGCATCCTGCTTAGACAAGCTTTGAGAAAGTACAACAGCTAGCTTTGCCCTCAAGGAATCTAAAAAACTCATTGTCTTCTCTATCAAAACTTCCTCTGACAGAATTTAAATGCATCAATAGCTCCAACTTGTATTCTAATACAGATTTGTTGAGTGCTGCTGTTTCCTACAATCTGATGAATGCAAGAGTTACCGATATCCCCTTCCTCTTCTGCGACCACCCCAGCCCCTGCCTCTGCCCCTTGTCCTACCTCTCCCTCCACCAGATAATCCTTCCAGTGCTCTATTAACAAGCTGATTTTGCAAACTGCCAGCACCCCGACCCTTCTTTGATGCGATATTGTTTGATCCATTAGAAGCATTAGCAGGCCGTTTTGCGCTGCAGGAGACATAAAATTCGATGATACAAATGATCAATTTCATTTTTCTATTTTCCCAAACCCAACTCACAGGTTTTGTTCTGTTTTTCTTGAACAAAAATCTAGTTTGTATATAGACTGAATCAAGAGTCAAGCGTCATCAATTCAGACACAGGCAGGCACTTGATAAAAGACATTAAGAAGGCACACCATCAAAGGAAGAGGAAAACATTTAGGAACAAAGAAAGAAAGAAACATACCCAGCTGCTGTTGTGGTAGAAGCTACTGGTTTGGTTGCTTCTTTCCAAGAAAGATTGATGCCCTTATCTCCAATAAATGAAGGTGTTTTGGAGTGTAATGGCTGACCGTATAATGTCAGGAAATAATAAAAACTTAGCAAAAGCAGTCATGTATGAATAAACAGATGCTCTAATTCAAAAAAATGACATCCCACTTACCTTTGTCATTGCTAAAATGTTATTGCAAGTCCGCAATCCAGTTGTAGTGTTCTGCTTTTGAGTTTTCTGCAAACATCATATATGAAATGTAAGGAAGATGCACACTAAGTGAGGCAAGACAAAGTACTATCCACCCACAACATTGAACTCACAATTTTTTCCTTTGCTTCATCAGATTTAGCAGCTGACATAGCTTTGTTGTGCTCAGCCATTCCCTGAGTTAATTTCTTCATGGTAGCTCGGGTTAATTCCTCAATGTTACTCAATCTAGAAAACAAACCCACAAATGTGACCCAAAAATTTACTTGGTCAAATCCCAAAGGGAGGATGTACAGGGATAGGGCAAGTATGCAACAAGATCAAGTATACCTATTTCAGTTACAGATTGAAATTGATAATGGGAGTGGCCAATACCTAGAGAATGGGTTTTACAAGCAGATTATTGAAAAAGATGAGCTTCTGGTCTTAAAATTTTTTGAATTATGGACAAAGAAATTGAAGTGTCTAGGTAAAGTTCAAGTTCAACTCTGCACATTACACCAAAAGTTTTCTTATTGTCTTAATTTGCAGTGCTCCATAATCAGAAATTGATGCTGCACCCAGAGATAAACCATCTCTCTGCTTTTAGCCCATAAAAAATAATAAAGCTTGCTCCATTCATTGACACAATAACCTCCAAGACAATATTTACCATGAAATCCTTATTTGCACATGTAACCACAAAATAAAACATCATACACAAAACAACTGTAGGTAACTAAGTAATTTGCTATATGTAATCTTTTTCCTTTCAAATAAAAGCAGTACCTCTCAGTGAACTCTTTAAAATACTCAGAGAAGTCCTCTCCAAGCCTATCAGATGGCTGGCCAGTAACTATTTTGTAACCACATAAACTATTAGTGGCATTAGGAACCTGCACAACAATAACGTTCAATTAAGTACTGCATGGAAGCGACTCCCTCAACAGCATGATCTCTCTTGAATGCCCAAATTAAGGTAACCACCTTGTGAGCTAAATGATGAAATGCATACAACAAGCACTCAACATAAGTAAAGTTTGTCTCTTCTCCAGTCTTCTTGAAAGGCATGTACTTCTGAGAGCAGCAAAACAAAAATCTAATGAGGACACTGGTTCAGAAAATACACTTCTAAATCATCTTAATAAAGAAGTATAATGTCAAGGGCAATGAGGGAGTCAGAAGCTGCAAATTTCGTCTACTAAGGTAAATATCATGAATTTACCATTCTAAATGCACAACATAGATATGTTATGGCCCACAAACATGAACTATTTGATTAATAAATTAAAGGCCTATGCAATAGAATCAGTTTATATTATTTCCTAACCACCTTCTGAAGAGTACAGATTCTATTATCTCAGGAAAAACAAACACAACAAAACGAAAAAGCAAAGAGGGGCACTATGGAAGGCAGAAAAGAAGAGAAAAAAAAGTGACAGATTTGAGCCTTGACAGCAGTTACTCCCTGAACGAATACAAAGGTAGGACCAAACCCCAGATAGCCATCTCAAAATGCTTCCTTAGAAGGATAATAATGTGATTGGTTCTTTCACCAAACAACAAGAGCTCCCACAAGAGACTCTATGAATTTCAACTTCTGTTCATTTACATTAGAACATAAAATCTAAAAAACTTCTAAGCCAGCTAGTCTACATTACTTCAGACTAATGGCACCAATTTTACAAATACCTTCAGCAACTGAACAACAGAAGGGAGAATTTGGCGTGCATCTTGTGGCATTGTGTAAGGTGAAACTTCTGCAAGGGCTTTCAGCAGATCTACCTTTCGTTCTTGAGGCAGCTGAGAGGAAATAACACTCATTGTAAGAATACATGTCTCGGTAAAAACAAAGTAAATAGATAAATCTCAATCAAAGAATGTTTTCAGTTTAAAAAAAAAAAAGTTCCATGCAGGCTGCACTAATCCAGATTCTAGAACCAACATTCAAACTGCTGAAAAGTATTCATGTATCATAACATATGGATATGTTAGAATTTTCCAATATCATACTATTTGCATGAATTTGTAAAGGCAAGAAGTTAAAACCAAATATACAAATAAAATATTAACTCATTTAAACTTTGAAGGAACAATAAACCGCAACAGATGCTTATTCTTCCAGATCAACAGAACAAAGGTACTACCTGGTCGAAAACAGGTAACATGTCCTTGGTGATATAGTTGAGAAATTTGCTGCTAGAGGCACCCCTCTGAAAGCAAAAGTCGAGCTCATTTAGAAATATCAGTACTGGGACATAATAGGTAAGGGTAAAAAATAAAGTGTCCTTACCACAACAAATGGAACTGCCATGAAAAGGCATGATATCAACCTGTCGACATGATCTGCATCTGAAACCTATTTTTACCAATAAAAGACAATTAGTACCAAAGGAACCATCACGAGATGAAACTGAACAGGCTAGGTACAAAGTATTAACTTTTATCTGCCAGTATTATAGTCCAAAGTCAAGATAAGCATAAATTACTATTATAATTAAATTAATACCCAAGTGATCTATCAAGTGCACAGCCGGAAAAGCAGCACGTAACACTTTAAAAATGAAAATGCAATCTTAAATTGCACATGAAGCCTTGAATTTACTACCTAATTAATGCCAGGTAGAACAATTTCCAGAAAAAAAAATTAAAGATCAAAGAGAGAGAGAAGGTATGAATCTAACAAAGAAGAAACAAAGTCAAGACAAAAAAGAAAAAAAAAATGCAAATAACACTTTTCAATAGTTCAGACAAACTTTTAGAAAACAGCCTGCAAATGAAAAATCCCAATAAGGCTCCTTAACAATAGTAAAACCCACCCTCATGATAAAAGGGTTTTTGATAGAAATCCCAACTGAAACCCTACATTGTAGAATCTCAATCCATAACCATAACCATGATAAAAACCTAAATAAACAATTCTCCATAGTCCAATTTCTTGTATAAAACAAATATCTTGTGCATGTATAAAGCTTAAAAATAAATAAACTCACATTGAACTGTGCATCTAAATCAGCTTGCCCTTCAATAACTCCCATCAGTTCTTTCATGCGGTCAGGTGGAGCCTTTTCTCCAAATAGGCTCAAACTCTTCAAGAAATCCATAAACATTATAAACTCAGCTCCTGTTACATCTCCCAAGCTCTACAGTGAAATGCAAACATGACATATATGAATGAACCTTCAACAATTACAATTAAAATATCAAACAACAAGTAATAGGCAAATGAATTGATAAGAATAAAATTTCAAGCAATTATAAATACCTTTTTTATTAAATCAGTTATGTGACTTTCCATTTCCTCCTGGGGCTTCAAAAGTTCAGCTTTGATAGGGAATACCTAAAATGAAGATAGTTAGCATCGATTTCTGGTTAAGATATGTAGTAAAATACAACAAAGTGTATTAAAATGAACCATTTCATTTGTCTGCCCACCTTATCTCTGACAAAGTTTATAACCTTTTCACGTATAGCATCATCTGTACTTGGTTCCTCAACACTACCAATGTGTTTGAACAAAGCCGTCAAAGAAGCTACATTAACAAGTATACAATAAGAAAGATATAGCATTTCAGTCATATTTCCAAATGTCTGAAATCCGTAAAGTATTTGATGTGTAATAACAACAAAAATCCAAGAGTACAAATCTGTATTCTGGTATGTAACTCCAGCATTTGAAACGATGCACCTACCTTTGTAACACAGTTTGATGTGCAACAGATTTACAAATCCGTTGGACTACCACAATCATGCCAATCCTTGGTATTTGAATACAAATGCCTCAAATGACAAAAGAATACATATATACCAAATTGTCTAGTCTATTACCAACTAAAGGCCCCTCAGTCCTTAAAACTTAAAAAGTTGCAACTGATCATCCAATTGGATGTGTTAGAAAACACTTCATTCTGCACAATGTTGACTTTTCAAAATACAGCAAAATAATCAGGTGTGCACAATTGCATGAGAAGTGAGGACATCCGGCCCATTGTAAATCATGTCCCCAGAAAGTAATGGATATATAGTCACTAAAATCAAAATACAAGTGTTACAGCCACTGAATAGGTGCCAACTAGGAATAATGCTAGGTGGGCTAATATTATTGCACCCAGCTCAAATTTATGAAAGATTTAACCTTATTTAACTAAGGAAAAAATTATCATGATCAAAAAGACCAGAATACACAAAAAGTTCTCAAATCCAAACTTATGTGATTTATGATCTAGAAATACCTTTTACATCCTGCCTCAGTAGGGACATAAGAGCCTTATGCACAGCATCACGCTCAACAAATTCCTCTAAAAGAATCAATTGAAACAAAATCAGAATCATAGAAACACTAAAGTTCTCAACAATAGCAAGCTTTCAAAACCATAATTTACCAGATCCAAGAATTTGCACGAGAATATCAACAATTTTTGGAACATTGTCTGGGGTGTCCTTACAGAAAAGGGGTAGCCCTCTTATTGCTTGAACCCGAACCTGTAGAGGAAAGAACATCAAAGAGAGAAAACAAACCTCGGTACACACAAATTCATAAATGATCCATAGCCCAAAACAAATGAATCATTACAATGCAGAAACACTCTCTTATCAATATCTTATCTTTAAGCCTAGATAATTATCTTCTTTTCTTTCAAATCCTATGCAGAAAGAGAGCAATTAATTAGAGGGTAAATCGGTATGACACTAATGATGTCGTAACTTAAAAAACCTATTGAAAGGAGCCGCTTTAGGAAATCTTCAGTCTGACATATTTCATTTTGTTCGCAATGTCCTAGCAACCAAATAGAGAGCTGAAATACTATAAAGTATAGATATGAGTTTTTACGAGTGAAATATAGAGAGCTGTAAATCTATGAAGTAAAGATATGAGTTTCTGCACTGACCCCAAGCTCTTCTTCTTCAACCAAATCAAGATGTGCATCAATGGCAGGCCCTGAAAGGGCAGGGAAGAACTTGAAGAACCTGGGAATGAGCTGGGCAGCCAATTGCTTCGCCTTCACACTCGTCCTAGCCGCATCTATAATTCCCTTATAATCCTCCACATTCTGCAAAATCCGCGATACCAATCAAATCCCAATAAACCATTATTTTAGAAACCCAATAACCCAATTATTGAAGCCCCAAAATTCAAAAAACTAAAACCCTAGATATAAAAACTTCAAAATCTATTTGCAGGTGGGATTGAATAAAACCCACTGAACCCACCTGAGACTTGTCCTTGGCATTGTTGAGTCGCTCGCCATATTCATAGAGTTTCTCGATGAAGGTAGCTTCTGATGATGATTCAGTCATCTGGGTGGTTTCTGAAGCTGATTGAAATTTAATAAAATAACAACGAAATTAGCATAAACCGACGATTTCTGTGAGGAATTTTGCATTTGCATTGTGAAAAACGGTGTGCTGAACTCTCAGAACTTTCAGTAATTGCTTAATCCGGAGTACCTTCAGAGGAAGAAGAATAACAAGTGAGTGCAGTAGAACGAGTACCTGAAGAGGGGTTTGACGTTATAGTGTTTGATGAGAAACAAGGGAGAGAGATTATTGGGTTGTGATTGAGTGATCAAAGGTGCAATGAGAGGCTTGAATGGGGTCCAGCTTCGACACAGTATATGTTTTCGGGAAATTCCGGAGATGGGACGACACCACCGGTAGTGTTTTTCTTTTCATGTTTTTTTTTTTTCCTTATAAACGGCAGCAAATGTTAAGAACGACAGTTTAAGGATGTCCTCCAATTGGAACCAACGAGGGAATAACGACCAAAATCTATTATTTCTAAACTAAATAAGATTTCGTGACATTGAAAAAAAAATCAAAATTTTTATCAACATTAAAAGAAATTTTAATAATTTTTAATTGATTATTATTGAATTTAAATATAAATTATTGTTGACATAAAACATTTTACATTAAAAATGAACCAAATTTAGACTTTTTTTGCGTATATTTTGATAACTTTGAATCAAATACTAATAATTTATTTTTGTTTCTAATTGAATTTGCGTGGTTGAATTCTCACATTACTCCTCTGTTTAAAAATTTCAGCTTGTTGGGAGAGCATTTTTCTTATTGCTTGATTAGATTAAATTTATATATTTGAAGAATTAAAATAAAATATTATGCTTAAGCTTAAATACAGGTAATTTGAATATCTAATTTTGTTTGTATTGATATACATGGATTTACCTGACACAATTATATTATGCTTTTACCAGACCGACCAATAAAAAAAATTAATATAAAAAAACAAAAAGAAAGAAAATGCAATCCGTCTATGGTCTTCTTTCTTCTTTAGCAGCAGCCAGACCAATTCCATTTCCAGTACGCACCAAAACCAGAATTTTGACCACTGCCACCAAAAGAACACAGAGAATCCGAGCAATGAGAGCTGTTGTTCAGAGAGTCGCTTCTGCAAGCGTCGAGGTTAGTTCTCACTACTTCTAAATCCCTCTCTTATCCTATATCACCGGCTTAACATGGCAACTTTGCAGGTCGAAGGGCGCATTGTGTCGGAGATTGGACCTGGCCTTCTGGTCCTTGTCGGAATCCACGATTCCGATTCCGACGCCGACGCCGAGTACATGTATTCCTGTCTCTCTCTTTCTCTCTCTCTCTAACACTTTTTTTTTTTTTTAAATTCAAATTTAAAGCTGGATTCGATATAATTTTCGTTCTGAAGATTCCTAATTGCTCAAATTATTTATTTTTAATTTCTATTTTTGCAGATGTCGTAAGGTCTTGAATATGAGATTGTTCCCAAATGAGAGTACAGGCAAAGGATGGGACCAAAGTGTAATTTTCAGCTCCCTGTATTTAAAGACATGAATATTATTTCTGTTATGCTAAGTTCCAACCAAATGTGTAGGTGGTTCTATTGACTTTAATATGCAAAATGTCATGTATGTGGAGTTGTGAATGCAGAGAGGTCTATAGCATTGTTATTTTAACTGTGTTTGCCATATATTTTCTGAGCCTTTGGTATGTTTTTCCTCAATTTGCAGGTATTGCAGAAAAATTACCAAGTTCTACTAGGTAATCAATATATGGATGTTAATTTAATTTTTGACTGTTGAAGAAAAAAAGAAAGTAGGAAAATCAAATGAAACTGAAATGGGTTTGGTTGTTTTCAAAGTTCTGATGCTTTATTTGTATTGGCTTTTTACAGTGAGTCAGTTTACCTTGTATGGGTTCCTGAAGGGCAACAAGCCGGATTTTCATGTTGCAATGCCACCTCAAAAGGCAAAGCCGTTTTATGCTTCTTTAGTTGACCGGTTCCGGAATGCCTATAACTCAGATGCAATAAAAGGTAAGTTTCAATTGTATTTCTTAAGTCGGAGAAGGATATATGCATGACAAAGATGCAGTGGCATGCCTTTTTTGGTTTTCATCACTGAACAGTATCCAATTATATAGTAATGGATGTACTTGAATATTATGCTTTATGGGAATTCATTGAGTTGCCTTCTTTCTTAGATCTGACATATTTTTAGCTTATAGCTATGTCTAACTGTAGTAGTTACCCACAAACAGAAAATAGACCTGAGCCATCTGAGGAATGATATGGAGAATGCAGTGGAAAATGCGTAAACCTTTGCCAATATTTCTTGTAGGTTGTCAATATATGACAATTGTACAGTTACAAATCTCACTCCTCTCCAGTGTTGGACCTGGGGCTGTTGCAATGTCTCCTTACTTTAATGTCTGACATCTTTGCTACAATCCATTTGATGCCCCAAATCCTCTCACTGATGTAGATTTCCAGGAGGCAATGCCCATCACATTCAAGGATGGATCTTTGTAGTGGATTAAAGATTGAGCGTATATGCTAAATTTTTATTGTGTAACTATACAATAGCTAAAAATGCGTATGGTGCCCCCACAAAATTTGTAAAAAACATCTAACTTCTTTATATTTTACATGACTAGTTTTAGCTTCACTCAAACCAATAGATAAAAAGATCTGGAAAATGGAAAGAAAACAAAAATTACATTCATATTGCTGTATCTCTCTTGTATTTAAATGCCCACACTAAAAATAAAAATAAAAAAATTCTGCCCTGACAACATTGCTGCCATTTTTCTATAGACTGCTGTCAGAGCCTTTCACATTTCCTTCTTTCCTTGCAATTTAATAATGACTAGGATTATTTCATCTGTGGCAAATGGAAAGGAATGCATACTTTGATTTGAGAATTTGTTGATAGCTTGCGCTAGAGGAATTTAACGACATAATCAAGTGGTGGACCTCTGCTGATGGCTTTTATTAATTCAAGTTGAAAACTGGTTTTGCATGCAATTTCAGTGTCTGTATTGGTTTGTATTGAACAAGGATGGGAACACTCATTCCGGCTTACTGCTAATCGAAAATAATGATCACAAGTGTACTTATTCAATGACTGTCTAATTCTTATGTAGATGGTGTTTTTGGAGCAATGATGAAGGTAAGGTTAAGTCAAACGTGTAAGGGTGTCTCTATTGTGTTAATACCTGACGGCTGCGAATGTTAATTCCTTACACTTGTGGCAATGATAAGGTCAATTTGGTTAATGATGGACCAGTCACCATGCAGCTTGATTCACAATCACCCAAGTGAGTAGATGAAATTTATTCAATAGAAATGTTTTGGGTTTTGCATTGTAACAATTTCATTGGCCATTTCAGAAATACAGTTGATGCAGTAGAATCTTGATAAAGTGGTTGGCGTGACTTATGGAAATAATGGTGCATTTCGTCTTTTTTGTCCTTTCAAGGGAGCCGTGACTTTAAGGGAAACAGGATCAAATGTAAGACATGGTTTCTGTTTTTGCTTCAAATTGAAGTGTTTTCTCCACTAATGTAATATGTTTAGAAGTTTGAACTACCAATTAGCACTAATGATATCTAAGCCTTGGCCATTACGCTGTAAAAAGAAAGAGTTAGGGTTCTTTGTAGCCAATCTAATATCTGTCCCTTACAGCTAAGAATGGAAGTGTAAGATTTTATGAAATATCATGCTATTGTTGTTTACCACACATGTATAAGTATCTGAAAATTTACCAGTGAGAATTCTAGTTATCAATTAAGCATATGTTTAATGAGGCTACATTGTATATAAGCAAAAAATCTCAGGTTGATATCAGGAAATTTACTTGTTGCTACACTATTTGTGTGATAAATTGCTACTTGCACTACTCTGTTTCTTTCCTGAAAAAACCAGAGGGGACCTGGACTTCTGCACTCCTTCCGTTTTTTCTGAATATTATCACAAGAGTAATCCTCATAGAAAAATATATGACTTTCTCTTGTATTGAATTTATGACTTTTAATATGAAGTAATGATTTATTCTATTAGAAAAATCACATTTTCAGATGATTATTTGTAAGTAATTCACATAATTGAAAACTCGTATAATGAATGGAACTAGCCTGAGCTCATTGCACCATTCTGCATACATCTATAAACCATCGTTATGCTGTCTCAAGCTGCCCTGCTCTTGCACTGCACTGCACCAACATGCTATAAAACCCGGTGCTTATCTGCCAACTACTACTACATCATGAATATCATACAAGCCTACATTTTCATAGTCAATACAAAATGAAAAAAGAATAAAGTAAATTAACATATTACAAGATAAATGTACCTGTCTCAATTTAAATCTTCAATACAATTCTGTCATATTTCAATGGTGAAAAGTATGGTTGAAGGGCTTCATCTTTACCTCAATTTCAGTTAAAATCTAAGTTGTTTTATTTTTCAGTCTAGTGCTTGTTAATTTGTCATAATTTAATCAGAATGTTCGCATTTTTGGATTAAATTGCAGTGAAATTTTATTGAATAATTAGATTTGAGACCCCGTGTACAATTTAGGCATCATTTTTTTTTGGGATAATATTTTGGCTTCAATTTATTAACGGATATGAGAATGTTCTTTTCAAGCTACCAAAGGTTTGCTTATCAAAGTTGAGTTGGTAATCTCGCGCTGTAGCCCAGCTAGTGTGCACTCCATGAAGGTTGATATTTGCAAATACAGTATTGAGGCAATCTCACTTGATTCACAAGTGTATCGGTTGGCCTTAGAACAATCCAATACTACAGTTTTGGAGACAGATCATTGAGAACCTCCAAAAATCTGCCTACACAAGACATACTTCAAGGCTTTGAAGATTTGTCATCAAAGTTTCAAGATAAATCATTTGAAAAGTGGAAGACCTTGATTGCAGAGATATTTTTAACAAGTGCAAGCACCATTGGTTCCACTTTCTGGAACAAGAGAGAGAGAGATATGCTTTTTTCCCAGAAATTGTTATAAAAATCCGCGAAGCCCATTTTGTAACCTGAGAAATCAAATTGAAATTCAAATTAACCCAAAAAAGAAAAAACAATAATTTCCTCAAAGAGTGCAAAATTTTCTGAGAACCTAAAAGGTAGGGAAACGAATCAAAACAAAGAGAAGACAGATACATGCACAGAATCAAGGACAGAGGTAAAAAAAGGGTTGAAATCCAAAAATTCCGTTGCCGGGAATCGAACCCGGGTCTTTCGGGTGAGAGCCGAATATCCTAACCAACTAGACTACAACGGATCTTTGATGATATGCGTTAAACAGAAAGCCTATATTTCCATGAATCACTGGTACATGGATCGATATAAGCTCGGTTATTATTTGAGGTTGCTATTAAGGTCAAATCATTTTGTTACGTTTTACGGTAAGAAAATTCAAATGTATGCCATCTAATCATTTACTACTGAACGATATGTAATAATTTCAAGTATGATTATCTAAAAATACAGGACTTCTTATTTGTGAAATTTATTGTAGTTCAATACTTTGATACTTATAATTTTTTTCTTTTTAGTATGGTTTAAAGATCTAACGTAGCACTTAAACTTTGAGAGATTTTTATAGGATTTTTGTTTACTGAATTTTACGTTAAAGATGTCTTCTTTTTTTTTTTTTTAAAATAAATTAGCCTTTCTTTGTATATAGCTCCAAGAGGTAGCTTTGTAATTTATGGAAAACAAACTTGCAACATGAACCTTACACAATTCAAGGTGACCTCTCAATTGTTGAACTTTATAACCCTTGCCACTGAATAATTAGCTTTGTAATTACTCTTTTTTTTATGTGTTATTATCTTATTCTAATTATTTTAATCATTTGATATTAATTTATTTATAATGAAGATATTTTTTTTTCAACAATAGTAATTTAAAGTCGAGCGAGGCCTCTTAAGAAATTTTTATAATTTATTCTATTTATTAATAACAAGTAGATTTTTTAGAGGGCACATTTTGAAATATAAAGAATAGTAAAATAAAATAGATTTGAGATTAATGATAGGAAAAGTATTCATAATTTACTTAAATGAAAAGTTTATTTACATATACTAAAGTAGCACATGTGAATAAATATTCATGTTTTATATTATTTTATTTTTTTTAAGATGTGCTGTCTTTGGTCACTTATTTTTTATATTTGAATCTCAATGTCAGGGATTTAAGAAAACAAATAATTTGTAAATAATATTATAAATCCTAAAAAAAAAAACAAATAGCATGTCCTAATTTGAAAATAAAACAATTTATCATAATCTTAGACTTTTCTTAAAAAAACACCCACTTATTCTTTAACTAATGAATGAGTACTTCATATGATAACAAAATACTGGAGGTCCAGAAAAATATTAAGACCTTGTCCTTTTTACACATGTAAAATATGTATATTCTTTTAAAAGTGAGATTGGATTCTTGATTCACAAGATTTATCAAAAAAAAATTATTGGATGTTTAAGGTAATATTGGAGTCTCTGATGTAATTAGGAATTTAATTAACAGATTACTAAATTTAAATTAGCTATTGTTAAAGATCAATAATGTAGTGAACCAAAATTATAATGCAATTAGAGTTTAGAAACAATAAACCAAAAATCTTGTATGTAGCAGAAATTAAATGTGCAGAAATATAAAGATTAATAAAAATATAGATTTTTAAAGTTGTTTAACTTAAACTGAAACTGTAATTTACGTTTACATCCACTTGATCAATTTTCAACCGGATGACCATTTTTACTAATTACCACAAGAATTAGTCGAGCTCCTACACACCAGTTTATACAAGATTTAGACTAGGTTCTTGCCTACTTATAGATAAAACAATTCTTCTATCTCTTATGGACAATGATCAACCTCATAACCTAGAGATATTCTAAGAATTCAATATACCTTCAACTAACTGTAATCAATCTCACAACTAAAAAAGATATAAAAGGAAGATCAACATTTTTCTTTGTATTTCTGATTTCTATCAACCTAGAAATCGTAAAAGACAAATAACCAGATTCCTATTAACCTAGAAATATGAAAAGTAATCAAGAAGTATGGTAAGAAATACAATACCAAGGTTTAAGATGAATATTTCAAATATCTAATGTGAATTCTCTTCAATTTTGATTCAAGATCCTTTAAATTGAGAAATTTGATGAGGTAGATGTAAATCAGATAAAGCTCCATTTTCTCTCTGAGTTTTACACTTGAAGAAATGATAAATTGTGAAAATTAACTGAGTTTGAAATAAGGTTAGGGGTATTTATAATTGTTGTAATTGACTTTAAAAAATGACTAACTTTCTATCCTTAAATTTATTCATAACGGTTACAAACTAATGAATCGATTCATCTATGAATGTCATAAAGAAGTTCTTAACCAAATCGATTCATAACATTATATAAATAAGTTTTGAATCGATTACCTAATTGATTCAGAACAAAATCCTAACCTTTGGTAGGAAACATTTTTCAAAACTTTTGTTTATGAATCGATTGCTGAATTGATTTAAGTAGATTTTCATAAGTTCTTTAATGAATCAATTTGTAAATTGATTCACATAATAAAGAATGTTTTTTTTAAAAAAATTTGCATTTATGAAAAATCATTTGAAAACTTTGTTTGAAAAATATTTTATTTTAGCTTACTTCAAGTGATTTATTTCTAAATAAATTTCAGTGTTTTAAGAAACTTATTTGAATTAAATTAGATTATAATTTACTTACAAAAGATCCTGGATCCTAGAAAAAATCAATAAATACTAAATCTATTGTTGGATCTCTTGATATCTTGAATGTCACTTGATCAACTTGTATATGCAAAATAAACAACTACTAGAAATACATACTTAGATCATGACATCAAATAAAATTATTTTTCAATATTAAAATTGAATAATATATACTAGCAAAGCTAACAGTCTCCCTTTTTTTATGGTGACAAATAATTTTAGATAAACATCAAAATGTGCATATAATGAAAAATTTTAAATAAGGGTTACTACTTTACTCCCCCTTAAGTTTTTATCCTCCCTCATCTACTTTCCTTATCTAAAATCCCATCCTTTTCCCCCTTTTGGCACATCTAAAAGCAATAATGCCTTATCAAAGTGTAATAACAAGGTTGAAAAATCAAACCATATAATAGGAGTAAAGGGATTAAAGGATGGTTCTTAATGCATCGTGATACTAATCTTTCCCTGAAGTCACTATAAAAAAACTCTTAAAATAGCAATAGTTACGCAGTATATATAGCAATGGTTTAAATGTATAATAGTGGCTATTACGAGAACCGCTAGAAAACATATCGTCGAGTCGACATTAGCGGCGGTTAAATGGAACCGCTAGAAAAATGAAATTTAGTAGATAATTTAGCAGCGGTTAATTAATCACTACTATTTTTTAAAAAAATTTTGTAATTTAATTTAACAAAGGTTAATTAACCACCGCTATTTTTTACAAAAAATTTTACAATTAAATTTAGTGGGGATTAATTAACTGCCACTATTTTTTACAAAAAATTTTACAATTTGATTTCGTATTGATTAATTAACTGATGTTACATTTTAATTTTATGTTTAATTTTGCGGCGATTCTTTAATCATCATTAAATTTTTAGAAATTTTTTTTAAAAAATTTCAAGTCATTCCATTTATTCATTCTATTAATTAATAACATTAATTATCCCTATAAAATAAAAATGTAAACCTATGCAAGTGATGCCAACGTTCATACTGATAAAGGGAGGGAAGGTTGTGAAGAAGGTGGTGGAAGTAAGGAAGGAAGAGCTGCAGAAGCAGATTGAGAAACACAGGAACTGATGAAAGTGCAGTACTGTGATGAAATCAGCATGGTTCTGCTACATATGCTACATCTGGCAAACGTTAGGGCTTGAACAAGGATAAGACAGACACTATAATAGATCTCTAAATAAATTGGAGCCTTTATATTGATGCTAATAATGTAATATCTAAACTTGTATATTAAGTTTCAGTATCCATGTTTATATAAAAAAACTAACCATGATCCAACTTACCGTTAAAATATATATATACACGTTTGCATTCACATCATAAAAGAATTAATTATAAATATTAATAATTGAATTGGGAAATAGCGTGAATGGAATGCAGTGGTAACACCCAAAAAATAAAATAATAAATAACATTGATTTTGCAGATGGCCTTTAGTTTATTTTGACACAGCAACTTAAGCTAGATCTAGTGCTGCTGAGGAAGGCCAAATAAGACACCATCTTTAACCAGCTGGTGGTCTATTTGTGTATAGGTGGTGGATGAGTTGGTCTATAGGGCATAGTTGCAATTATCCTCTACGGTATATCATGTTTGAAATGATGTTACAGAATCAGCTAACTTATATTATTTTTCCTGAAGAGAAGCCGCAGCAATTGAAGTCCTGATTGGATATGCAAAGGTATATATATATATATAAGTTTTGTATGAATCAAGGATTACTCAGTGGGCAATGGTTTTTTCATGAGTGAATATATGATTTCAAGTATGCATTAATGCTAAGATATTAATTTAGCTATGTGGTCCTGCATGCTGTACCAACATCTTTCACTTCACTAAGTGATTTTCTTCTATTCTATGCTCCAAAT
>JANHAO010002265.1:0-29371 GCA_026873985.1 Saraca asoca
CTTCACTCTAGATTTGATCTAGGATGCTTTGAGACCTCAAACTGGTGGATCTATGGGAGTTTGCTTAGCCAAAGGAAAGAAGAAATTTTTGAAATTCTCAGCCCTTGGCTGCCCTCTTTGGCCAAGGAAACCCAACAATTATCACTTACTATGATATCATCATCTTCCATTGTCATGAGACAAAGCAATGCCTCTTCATCATTCTCTTCATCACAGGTGGAATCAATATCTTCATCACCTTAAGTGGCAAGATGTACCATTTTGCTTGGTTGCTTGCTTTTCTTCCTTTTATTCTCCAGTTGTTTCTTGAGATACATGGAGGCAATTGTATTTGATATATCTTGGCTTCTTACACTCCTAACAAGTGGGGTTAGATTGATTATTTTGCTTGCCTTTATTTGTATTTTTTCTCGGGATAGGAAACTTCCTTCTTCCACCAACTTTGTGAACTTTTAAGAGCCTTTGGTACTTTTTGTGAGAAGAGCCAAATCATCTTCTATAGAAGTGTCATTGGGATCATCTAAACTCTCCAAACCATTATCATCCCCTTCATAAGTTGTAGCGGCCTTAAGAGTAAGATTTTTCCTCCTTTTATCATCAGCATTTGACTTTGAGAACCTCTTGAGTTCTATCTCATGCTCCTCCAAGTTACCAAATAACTTTTTGCAAAGAAGGCATGCCATTTTCATTGACTCCTTTATAGTCGTAATTTTTGGTTGTCGTTCAATCGTCAAGGAGCAAAGGGCTTTGTGGACTAAATTAGCATTTTAGAATTTCTTACCAAGAATGCTTAAATGATTAATAATTGTAGTGAACTTTTGCATCATATCCTTGCTCAATTCACCATCATTCATTTTGAAAAGCTTATATTGAGATATAAGCATGTGAACTTTAGAGCATCCCATATGTTTTTAGTAGTGGAATAGTTGGATACTCTCTCACACTCACAAGGCCATAATGAATTGGACACAATCCATTCAACCTTATAAGTGAAAAGGTGTTTTTTTTTTCTTTTCATTCTCACTCCAATCCCTTCTAGGTTTCAAAATGGTTAAATCATTTTCAAGTTTAATTAAAAAATTGTATCCATTTTCCACTATTTCCTTCGTCAATATCAGTGATCTCATAAAATCCTTCACCTTTTGTTTCTAGTATGTATAGTGTTGTCCATTGAACCTAAAAGGTTTGTTCAATGGAGAACACTCGAGTAAAATACTAAAATCATTTAAATCCATTAAATCCTCTTGAAGCAATTACACCTTAACAACAGGAGCCAAGCTTTGACACCAATGGTGAATTGGTTTTAGGATTTTACAACTTTTCAAATCATTTTCCAAAAATCCCTTTTTAAATTTCAAATAATTTCAATACTTGGAAACAAATGATTAACAATCTCATAAACCAAATTTGGCAAGTTAAAACTCAACACCTTAATTTCTCAACAATAACATGAACAACAATGAAAATTAAGAAAATAAAATGTAGAAAAATAAAAGAGTAGGGATAAAGAGATTCAAGCATAAATTTTTATAATGGTTTCCCCTTGAAGATTTGTTCCAATGTATATATCTACTCTTCAAGCTTGAAACAAGCTGAACTCCACAAATTTTTATCCCTTCAAGTTTGAATCTGGCACTAGAGAAGCCTCTATGATGATTGTATCCCCCAATAGTTAGAAACTCTTTAAGATACCTCACTTAAAGCTAAGAACAAGAGAGATTCCACACTCTTTCTGTCTTAGGGTTTATTACCCTTAAAATTTATTTTGAAATTTGAGATGAAATGGAAGAGAACAACAAGAACTTAAAATTTTATATTACAAAATAAAGTACTAGAGATACGAAATCACTCAAATCTAGCTTAAGAAAATGTAAGATAGTAAATAGATAAAGCTCTGAAGAAATAGATAGTATTTGCCTTTTTGAAATTAGGGTTTACACTTAAGAAATCAAAGTATAGGCTATTTATAGTGAAAGAGCAATAAGAAACCGTTAATTTAAAATTTCACTCTAGCCAAGTCGACCTGTGAGTCAAATCGCGTAGACAAAATTTGGATTACGAGTCGACTCACAAAGAGTAAAAGGCTTTCTATGAAAAAATTTTCCTTCACGAGTCAATCCACAATCTCACTAGCGTATCCTGTTTCAGGATTATGAGATTTGACTCGTGTACACTATTCAAAAAGTATGAATCAAATTGTCCTCAATCTGATACTCTTGACCAAAAATTTTTTGGCCTATGATTCAACTCACGTATGCAATTTAAAAACTACAAGTCAATTCGCCTAAAGATCAATGCTCTCTAGCAGAATCCAAAGGGCTTAGATTCAACTTTCAAAGTCAAGACTTCCCAAATTCAAAATGTTGTTTTGACAAATTTTGAATAAAAATATTTCTAATCAATTTCAAAATATTTCTTTCAAATCAAAACCATATTTTTCAAATGTAAAATTTATTAAATCATTTAAAAATATGGATAAACACTTTTGAAGAGATTTTCCAAAATTCTTAATGCCAATCCTTAAGGTAAATACTCCTAAAGATCAACTTAAATATTGAACTAAATTCAAATCAATCCTAACTTTTACATCAAATATATTCTTAAGTATATTTTAAGTCTTCATAAATAATCCAAAACTTTCTTAGATAAGAACATTGAAATTTAATAAAATTAACTTATAAAAAAAAGTTTGTTATCATCAAAATAAATTATAAATCTTTTAAAAATTGAGACTGAACTCAACAACATCAACTTAATTAGGAGGGTGAAAATCAAGAAATAAACGAGGGAAGACCAAAATCCTCATTTTGTGCCCCTTAAACTCGTTAGCTTTCCAATGAGCTAGCTTTCTGAAATGTTTTCCCCATGAATTGAATGTGTACAAACCTGATCTTCAAGGCTATAATTTCAAACAGTACTTCTCTTATACATGTATAGTTTATTTTAATAACCTACTCACAACCTGTTCTTGAGTTCTGAATTTGAACATCAAGGTTCTAATTCAGTTTTTGAACCAAAGGTGGCAACGGCATCTGCCACTGTTAGAAATATTTTGTCTTCGCCAATTAAGTCTGTTAATTTGGAAGCATGGAGCTTCTCCATCACAATGGGTCCAGGATTCGCCAATACAAGCTGTGAAGAAAACATCATGTGATTAGATCCTGTATCAATCTCCCTTCAACGTAACATGACCATAGATAAAACGAGAGGATACTGATCATGTGCATGTGTGCATGCAAAACACGTTATCTCTATTATAAAGATTATTATAGATGAAGTTCTTTACAAAAGCTATTGATTTGCTGGACTTAAAAAGTTGTATCCTTGTAAGGAAGTTGCTATTTATTCTTCTTCCATTCACACGTTTTGCCACAATTGTATATGACAGAATTTGAATCAAAATGATCATATGTGCAGTTGCAAATAGACAGAAGTGCAATTAGCATTTTGTTCATATGTAAATAGCATAGTAGTTCTGAAACTGTATAAAGCATACAAAACAAATTTAATTATTAGAAATATTTATGGCGAACTTTAGGATAGCTAGAACAAGGTTTCATCTCTACCTAAGCAGAATTTGCCAGAGATCATACTTGTATATAAATATGATGCATAATATTAACATTGTTGAATTATGTTTACCTGAACCTCTCTTTTCTGCAGGCTCTTGTATAACTCTTCAAAGGCATGGATTCCACTAGTGTCAATGTCAGTGACAGCTGCAGATAATGCTTCCATGAATAAATTGCTTCAACAGGATTAATAGTATGTAAAAAGTAATCAAAAGAAAAGCCTTACGTGACATTTCAACAATGAGATATTGTATCCTGGGTAAACTGCTTTCTTTCCTTTGTGCATCTTCATCAACCAGCCATCTCAGAATCCTGCAAATTTTTATTCAGATTTACAATATTCCCTTAAAGGAACTAGCCCACACTCTCTGGCCCTGATCCTGGAGTGTAATTTATAAACCTCTTCCATGTTTATACTCTCGACTTTCTGATATTTTTTTTTTTTGGTTGATATTATGCAGAGTATTTAGTTTAATAAAATGCCAGTTTCACTTTATTCAATTCAGTCTCACACAACTAATCATGGAATCATTTATGGGCCTCACACTATATGTCTAGCTGAACAAGACTTTGTGAATAAAGACGAGGGAGACTAAAACTTTTGTTATTTTTACATGAAGACACAAAGTTTAGTTAAGTTGGACAGCAAATGCCACTCACTACCTCTCTTTGATGTAATTGGAATTTGAGAAGTAGATTGCAGAATCAACTCTGATAATCAGCATCCCAGAGACCTGATTTGCTTTTGGGTATTGCTGAATGTTCCTATAAACAGTAGTCCCTGGAAGCTTCCCAAGTACAGCTGTTCTTGGCCTTGTTACTTGCAAAAGGATTTTGGCAAATGATATCACAACCTTTATAACAACACAAAGTTTAGAGTCAATATGCATGTGTCTGTATCATTTAGTAGAAAATCAAGAGCCTTCTAGATTTATCTTTCGATTTCATTTACCGCGATCAGAAGGCCAATTTCAACATTCTTGAAAATGACTCCAAAGAAGGCTCCCATGCAAGCTACAAAATCGAATTTGTCAATCTTCCAAAGTAGAATAGCAGCTTCAATGTCCACAAGGCCTAAAACAGCAGCTATAATAATAGAAGCCAACACCGCGTTTGGAGTGAACTTGAATAGTGGTGTGATGAGTTCCAGCGTTAAAAAAACAACAAGGGACATAACAATGTTTGATACTGCTGTGTTGCAGCCAGCCATGAAATTCACTGCTGACCGCGAAAATGATCCTGCATAATGATCAGAAGCACTTGTTATGATGATAGGTATAAAACAGAAAACGATAAATGCCTAAGTGCACTTGTGTACACTTGACAAAATTTAAATAGGTAGCATTAGTGAATCTCAGATTCTATCAATTGTACGACAATTTGTAAGATAAAATAAGTAAATATAAAGGTATTCGCATAAAAAATGGGACGTTTATACTACATGACAGAGGATTAAACAGATTTTGGCCTCCTTTGGCCCTTTGGATAGGCTGTTTCAAATAAGTCCTTGTGTGAAAAGTGCAGCTGAAGTAATTCCTTTATGCAAATGTACAATTTAAGCTTTTGTATTCTATTTTCATACCTGTGGCTACATAACAAGATGTCAGTGAACCAATGACATTCATTGTTCCCATTGCCACCATTTCTTTGTTGCCATCCAGTGAATAGTCTTTCATGGCAGCAAAAGTTCTTCCAATTGCCACAGCTTCCTAAAGTTTATCAAATAAAGTTAGAAAAATATAATTTAAGAATCTGAAAAAAGAAAACTGAAAAATCTTGCCTATAATAAGGATTCATGTGTAAGTTTTTTCCTTACTGTTAGAGCTATCATGCCAGCTACCACACCAATCCGAAGGCCGGGTGCAAGATATTTTCCACTGAAGAAGATTTCACCAGCAGATACTGGATTCACACCCTTGTCTACGTGTCTCACCTGAAATTGCACAGTCATGAGTTTTAAAGACCATAATTTTGTATCAACTTCAATACAAAGAAGAAAGAGTATATGCCAATTAATACATACAATCGAAACACCTTTCTTGTCAGCCCGGGTTATGTAAACAAAAAAAGTGGAAACTATAACTGATGTCAGAGGAGCCATTGCAGACACCCAAAAGAATCTCTTATTCTTTTTAGCCTGTCCATTAAAGGATAACAGTTCTGAGATTATTAAAATGGAAGAAATCAGAAAAAATGGAAGAAAAAGACATGATTGACATTCTTACCATATACTTGGATGTGAGAAGGAAAGCCAAGAATGCTACTCCTATCACTATAGTCTGCCAGTTCCACTATTTGCATAGAAGACAAAATAAAATAAAATAAAATTGAGGCTAGTTCAATCTTTTCCTTTAAAATTTTTTATGTTATTGAAAGGTAAAGGAAAAGCACTTAATACCCCATGGTGTACTGAACTCCAAACAGAGCGCATCACAGAAATAATATCTGTATTCTTAGTAAAGTTTTTTATACCAAGAAGACCTTTAAGCTGTTGCAGGGCAATGGTAATGGCAGCTCCAGCCATGAATCCCACAATGGCAGCATGAGACAGGAAATCAATCAAAAAACCAAGTCTGCAAGTTTATAGTGAAATATTATGTAAGTTCTATTTGATTCTAAAAGTTTAATTGTTATAAGAGAAGGTTCAATTGTGTTATTATATCTCTGACACTCCACCTCATGCAATTTGTTTGAAGCGTTATTTTGTGCAGCATGGATTTAACACTTGTCCTTTTGATTGAATGAAAGAGTCTTTATTTTATTTACTGGTCAGGTGGTATCTGGATCAGTTTGAGTGCACCTCAATCAATTTTTTTGAGTCAAGCAAATCATTTATGCTTAGTCTAGAGGACGCTGAGGAAATTTCTCGCCACCTGGCCCCAAATGATTGCTTTTGTAACATGTGAGAATTGAATTTATAATGTATTTCACTGCACGTTTCAAATTCACCCCTTAACTGTTAAGTCAATCTATTATGGTAGGCAAAAAATGCTTATCCTATGTTAGAGTCAAAGCTAATCTCAAAAAGTTTGAAGTTTAAACTATTAAAAGGAGGTTCTAAAATGATATTATTACATTATCTCCTATGTATTGCAGTCAAAAGTAACTTAGATAAAGAAAGCAAACGTAACATATAAAACTACCAATCCAGCAATAGTATATACCTAAAAACTCCAAGTGCCATTTGGGTGATTCCAGCAAAGAAAGTGGCAGTAAATGCAAGGCGCACATAATCATGAGTTTCAAAATCTACAATTTCATCTGTCAGCAGACTACCAAGCAACAGAGAAACCACAGCTACTGGTCCTATTGCAATATCTCTTGAGCTGCCCATAAAAGCATATACAAGAGGAGCCACAAAGCTGGTATCTGCACATAATGATTAAAAATTTGAATCACAAGGGAAGCCTACCAATTACTAGAGAACTAAAATTATACAAGTTGTTTCAAGAAAGTCAAGAATACTCACATAATCCATACTTGGGATCCAAATTTGCAAGCTTTGCATATGCAATATCCTACCATATATGCACATACAAATGAATATCATAAAAGAAGAATGGTCTTCTTGGGAGCCAAAAACAAAAAACTAAGGATTGATGTGGGATTACAAAAAATAGGGGAAGAGATGGAAAGGAAATGGGGATTTATTTCTTTTTAGTTTATTTTTAAACATATAGTACTCATTTCCTACCTCATTTCCCTTCTTCCAAACAGATTTTGATCTGTCCAGGAGTGAAGAAAATGATGGGCAAAGAAAGAATATAAATGTGGATTAACTTCGTGACATAAACCTAGTAAAAATACGAAACTCACTCTATTTCCTTCAATGTTCTCTTCTAAACTTTATGACATGTTTGGATGAGAGAATATAGAGAGAGAAAAAAAAGAAAGGGACTATTTAAAAAAAAAAAGACTTAAAGTAGAGAGATAACAAATAATCTTCCATTTTGACTCATTATTTTACTCTTTGAACAAATAAATTATTTTTTAACGGACCATAGAGTTGAAAAGAACATATTCCAATATCAGTGTCATGATATATCATTCAGAACTTCTACTTACCTGGGGAATGCAGAGACTTGCAATGGTAAGTCCAGCAATGAGGTCACCTTTAAACTTTCTAACATTGTAACCTCTTCCCCATTCAAGAATTGGAAAAACTGCTTGTAAACCAAGAACAACCTTTCTTGATCCGGGCTGGTCCTTAAAATGGCCTAAAGGATTATCTGGGAAAAATGTTTCCTTCACAGACTCTTTGATCTCTGTGAGCAAATTCTTCTTAGGAGGAGCCCCCACCTTGTGAATATGAGGCAGAGTATCCCCATAGCGACGAGAGGAAGGCGCGCTTCCTATCTCCTCCATTGCCTCTGCCGCAACTTTGTCACTAACACGGTGGCTCATTTAGGCCAGGGAGTGTCGTTAACCTATAAACAGTGCAAGATGTATTAGTAGAGTTCTATATTGCAGAGTCAATTGCTTGAAAAGCAGTATAGTCACATTTTGTCATGTGAAGTTAAGGGTAGTTTCACATAATAAAGGAAGCATATGAGGATCTCATAGGGAAGATCATATATATATTTGAATCAAAAGGAAAAAGTGAAAGTACCTAACTGATCTATCAGATGAGAACCAACTCACGTGCCTTTTTATGGAGGAAGTTATTGCTTATATAGAAACACAAAGGTTAGAGTTGGACAGATTTGGCTTATAAGGTGGGTTACTATATATTTGCGAGAAAGTCGAGAGAATGAATAATTATAAGTTTAAATTTTTTTTTATAATTATTTATTAAATCAATGATTATTGTAATCTAATTTATCTTGCAAAATATATATTATATTTTAAAAAAAATAAACCCGATCCAAGAATATACAATAGATGTTGATGTAGATAATGTAATTTATAAGTTGCAGTAGATATAATATGTAATTAATTGATGCAGCAATGTAAGTCAACCATATTGAGGAAATTATAATATGCCATCAAATTATTGAAATATTCTTGATAAATGATAAGGAAGAGATGGGTTACACAATGATAAATAATTTTGTATTATCGAGAGTTGAGGAAGCTGGGTTAATGCCTGCTTCCTTGGAACTCTCTAATTGAATTACGACCAATGCAATGAACTAAGACAATTAAAGAATTAGAAGGAACCAAAGGAGGAAGGAGAAGTGTTTCACTTTGCCTTTGCCTACAACTTTAACCCATGAAGAGGAACATAGATTTATCTCAAAATTTAATTAATAACAAACAATTGAAAAAAAATATTTTTAAATTTGTAATTGTCTATTTTTTTTAATTCTTTCATCAATAATTATGACGTTTTATTTTATCTTTTAAAGTGTCGGATGCACTCCAAAAAATCAAATCTTCTTAAACACTTATATTTACTCACATTAATTATTAATTTTTTTAATTGGTTATTTTATCATCCGAGGATGAACATAAATGATAAAACATGTGTATAGCTTTATCCTTATGTTTAAACAATAAAAGAATGGTTAAAGCAAGAAAACTAGGAGTGAAAAACAAAGTATCTATCCAAATTTAAGATGAAAATTTCATTGTTAAGTAACAAAAGCTATAAGAATAGAAATACTTCTGAAATTCTAGGAACACTAGGAGTGAAAAACAAAGTATTTATCCTAATTCTTTTTAAGTTATTTCTCATTTAAATACAAATAAAAATAATTTTAAAATTTTAAATAAAGTTAAATCACATCAAAAAGGTATTATTTATATACATTAATTATTAACAAAATTTAATAAAAAATCTAATTAGAAATTAAAAATAATAAGAATTCAATTTAAAGATCTTTGAGACAACGTAATCGGCGACAATCATTAGCAGTGATGCAACTTTCCTGTGAATAATGCAGTTCGAATTATAAATGCAATCTTCATCGCTAAATCACTTCTTAATTAGTTAATAATGCAATAGAAAAATACACCAAAAAAATTAAGGGTTACGTGCTACTTTCGTGTGCACCATTATTAAGTTTCTGTAAACCTTTTTATTAAGTTTAATTACATAGTAAGGGGGCTGTGATTGCGTCCACGTTCAATGAATCTCAAAGCGTTGAATTTCTCTGCTGATTTATGCCTTCGGATTGAGGTGCCACCCATATATGATTGTTTGACTTTTCAACGTAGTATTCGTTTGACTGTTAATTCTTTTTTGCTAGAAATTTGACTATTATTTCATAATATTATATGTTTTGCATATAATAAATTCATAGTATTCTTTCGGGTAGGCTTGTTTGTTTGAGAGCTTTCCTTCCTTTGTTTTTCAGCAATCCTTATGGCATAAATCTTAAAATTCAACTGAAGTGTGGAAGGATGTAAATTTGTTATTTGAAGATTTCCTTTCTCAATCTCTTCAATAAAAAAAATAATAATAATGGAATGATTATCAAAAGAAAATTATGATTTTAAATTATAATTTGCAATAATATTAATATTCCATGTGATATAATTATTATATTAAATTTCACAATCATAATTTTATTTTATAATAATTATATATTCTAATATGTATTGCAGTTTTGTTAATCATAAAATAGGGCAAAGGAAATTTAAAATCAAAGATTAATACCACCGACTGATTTATATTATTGAATATTGATTAAGCAACTCAATCAAAGGAGCAACTATTCGATTTTGAAAGATGTCAGATGTACACGTGTCATTGCCCCTCAACCCCTATAAGCCTCTTAGAAGTTGAGTTATACACTATAGCTTATTCAATTTGAAAAGGTGTTGCTAAGCTTTCATTCTTATTATTTATTGATTGAATGAAAGAACTTGAGATCTTCAATTTGTTTACACTAAAGTTTTATTTTTTAATAATATATTTTTTTTCATAATTCTCCTTTATTTGGTTATTCCACAATTCTTTTTCACCAAAAAATAAGTATTCGGTGGATAAGATGTTGCTCGTGACGATTTTTTTTTTTTTTAAATCTTACTCCACTCCATATATAAATAAATTGGTAAATGTGGAGAAATTAATAGTTCTCGTTACATGATCTTTGGCATGCATGAAAGGTTAAGACAAATTAAAAATTACATATGATTACATGAAAACAAGTCACATAACTTCAAATTAATATTTTAATCCTCATTTATCAAACATAATTTTTTTTTCTGTTCATACATTATAAAATGATTAGACGTTACTTCTCTAATTTAAAATCTCTAATCAAATTCTTAACCATTTGACTTAAGTTCAAATGACTAAGATTTGCATTCCAAATGAGTAAATAAGATTAGGAAAAGTGCATCTATAGTAAGAGACCTAATGTTCTCAATCAAACACTATCATTAGTTGAATTACGTTAATTGTATCAATAGATGAAGGTAACATTGTTATTGAAATTTTGGATTTGTTTAATTAGGGGAAAAAGTAATAAAGGACCTCAAAATTTTGGGTTTAAGAAGATTAATAATTCTATCAAGATATTATATGATAAAATTCAATGACAACAAGTGAGAGATGAGATTTATGTATGAAAAAAGATAATAATTTTTTTGGTATTAAGGAAAAGGAGAAGTTATGTTTTATTATGTAATTAAAATAAAAGGAACAATATTATTATGAAATATAAATCTTAACAATTGGCTGTCTTATATATTACCAAAATTTGCTTGATGATTTTTTTGCTAAAAAAAAAATTGCTTGAAGATTATAAGAGTTGGTTTTATTTATTGTTTTTTATGGTAAGTGTGGGTTGATTCTAGAATCGCGATAATTAGGACTAGCAATAATCCTGTTGATTTAAAACCATCCAAAACTTGATGCATTTTGACTTAGCTTATTTATGAATGAGTTGGTTATTTGAGCTCAAACTCAACTTAATCAACTGTTTGATCAACTCTGAGAATTTAATTTAAATAAATTTTTTAGAAAAAATATATATTATTATTTCATTTGAAACTAAAAAATAATAATACTCTTTATAAGAAAATTTTTAGCACTAATTATTAAGAGCTAAAAAAAGTGCGATCGAAATCATGAGTTGCATATATACTTTGGTTAGTCTCTCCATCAATGATCTTATTTTTTAACTCTAATATATTGAATTTTGTGTCGGAATGGATGTAGCAGATATAGTACAGTAATTAAAAAGACAGAAGATTTCCGAAGATTTCTGTTTTGTGTGGTGTAAGTTATATTTATAGGATAAAATGAATTGTTATTGTAGTTGATAAGAAAATTAATAGTCCAAAATTTAATAAATAATATCTAATTAAAAAATAAATTTTAAAGTTATAATTATTTATTTTTTATCGATATTATTCTCTAAAATATATTTAATATTCTGTTATTTGAGAAGAAATTTCAATGATGAATAAAAATATAAAGTTGGTGTAAAATGTTGTTGGAAAGAAGTTGATCTTAGATTCTAGTTCCGAAGGGCTAATTTTGAAACAAATTACTTTCAAATAATATATTGTCTAAAGTACTTAATTCGAATGAACCCGGTAAGGATTAGTGTTGTAGATATTTCCAAAGGGATTTGGACAGAATATTCTTTATTTAGCTTGTAGCGATTTCCTATTTTCCCAAAAAGATACCAAAAAGCTATGGTCCAAAAAGAAAGAACAAAATTAAAGAAGGTGGATTAAGATAAGATTAGCAAGCCACTCAAAAATGAATCATCATGTATGTTTTAGATATAATTATTATATAAGTCAAACTAATTTTGTTTATTAATTCAGGTGGGAATATGTTACGTATATGCTTGTAAGAATCTTGTAATAAATCTAATTACACTTTTATAATTTAAAATTTTTGAATTTTATCTTTATCTTTATTTTTTATTTTTGATTAGATAATTTCTATCATATTCTATTAGATTTTATTAACAATTAGCATACATCTTGATGTGGTTTAATGATTAGTGATATAGAGTTTTTATATAATTTTTATTTGCATTTAGGTAATAAATAACTAAAAAAAATAAAATTTTATATGAAATTATTTTATTTTTAGAAAAAAAGAATGGATTATTTGTCTCTTATATTATAAATGAGTAATAAATAATTATTTATGTGAGTCAATTATTAACAAAATTTAATAAAAATGATAAAAAGATTTAATTAAAAATAAATATAAGCATTCATTTCAAAAATTTTAAATTATATGGACTTAATTAAAAATTGAACGAAATTAGATATAAGTGGAAAATAATTTAGTCTATTATATATTAGGTGAGTTAGGTTTTGTATTTTTATTCTTATTCCTACATGTAGGATACTTTGTGCATTAAAAAGCAAGGTTAAGATATATTTGTTTTGTCTTATAAAACTTTATTCAATTGTATAAATATTATAATTGATTTAAATTGTAAAATTGTAATTACATATACATCAAATGAAATTTATACATAATATCAAGTTTTTTTATTTAATATTATATATAAGAGTCATATTCAATATAACTATTCAAAATAATTTAAAATATAATATCAAAATTTTAAATATTATGTTTTTATGTATCTTATTTTTATTTATATTTTAAATGCTTCTCAATGGTCATCCCCTTTTCCAATGCAGCCTTCCTGAGTACTCTCACTTATGTTGCGCGGATACCAGTATGCGATCACAAGGAAACGCGGACATGGACACGGGGATACGACATTTTCAAAAAATATATAATACTGACACGTGGGGGATACGCGTAAATAATAAAAATATAAGGGTACATTTGTAAATATTTAAAAATATTATACTTATTTATAAATATATATTATAATTATCATTTTTTATATGAAAATAAATATTCATAATATTAAATAACAGGGCATAACAAATAATAAGCTGGAAATCGAGCTTGACACGCGTGTTGAAATAGAGATTGCGTGTCCGAACTTTTTTAAAATTACGGACACAGCCCCGGAATCGTGCTTGACACGGGTGTCGAAATAGGGAACGGGTGTCCAAACTTTTTGAAATTATGGACACAGCCCCGACACGTTTCGTGTCGGTGTCGGTGTTGGAAACGTTTCTGACACGCGGACACGACTGCTATATGAAATGTAGGTACATTTATCGTAGACTCTCACCTATGGAATTTATATTTAGATATTTTATATTGCTATTAAAAAAAATTGGGGCATCCGAAATTGAATACCCAATTCCAGCAATATCAAATCTTATAATTAATATTAATATTTGACTTTAAAAAAATTAATGCAAATTGCTGTTATTTTTGTCAGGCTCCCATAATATAATTCTATACATATATACGTATAAATATAAACAATTTCTGAGTAGATAAGTACTGTAGTGGACAAATTCAAATGTCCTTTTAGCTTATCAAGTTATTTTATTTCTGAAAGATAAGAATTTTATTTTTTTTTAATAACACGTTTTTTAAACTACATATATGTTATATTTTTTAGTGTTAGTCAAGATACCATGCGTAGAGAACATAATAAAACTAATTATCCACAACATGACGTCAAAGAGTGAATCCCATGGGACTTAAAATCCATAAGATATTAGTTTCTTTATTATGAATGATTGGAGGTTTTGTATTTAAACTAATTTGCTATGCATTTTAAACATCATTAATTTATAATAAAATTTGATTAATTAATATCAATAATTCCTATCATTGTATATTTAATAACAACCTTGATTTGTCAAGCATCTAACGTACAAAAATTGTTATTAAGTTTCATAATTAAACATTAATTAAAGTGTAAATTTAATCATCAAGTTGCACTTGTAATATCATATATAGTTAGGAATTGACATTACATGCATGTCATGTTTTATCTATCAACTTTAATTATATTATTTACACAATTCATATTAAATCATTGCATAAATGTTGGTGTTTAAACAAAAGAAAAAAAAAACCTCAATTATTGGATAGTTATTTATGATCAATCCAAAACAAAGACTAGAAATTTAATACTTGTATCATTTTTTCTTCTTCTTATAATCACGTGATAAACTATCTCATAAATAATTTTGGATCACTTTATTAATCAAATGAGAACTGAACCGAAGACCAGTGTTCAAATTTTCATGTCATTTAACAAAATCCTAAGCAATATTGTTTATTATTTTCATAGAAGAACCATATAGATAACAGTAAAATGTAACATGTTTTTGTCTAACAAAATTATGAACATTAATTTGTTGTCCCCCCCTCCCCAATTTTTTCTTTAATGTATACTCTAAGATCTATTCACCCTAACTTTTCTCTAATCCTTATTGTAATTCTTATATTGTATATTTCATAATTTGAAATAAAATGCTACTTCTAATTCTTAATTTCTAAAATATCTCACTTATGCATAATTTGCAAGCTAAATTGATCTTATCTATATTACAATAAACAAATTTTGATTCAAATTATATTATAACTACATATGTGAAAAAGATTATAAAATAACATTTTTTCTTCTTAGAATAACTTAGCCTTATTAGAGATTAATTATTTTTGTGCTAAAGGTAAACAAAAATTTGTTTGTGTCCGATAGTTAAATTCACATAATTTTGAATCTTAAATGGATAACCCATTTTATCATAGAAAAAAAAAAAGAAAACACTAAGAAACATCAAATGGAAAAGAATAAAATTAGATAAATTAAAATACAGAAATCAATGAATTTGAAGGTGCTTACCTTGAGGTGTCAGCCATGGTTTGAGCAAGTCAGCTTCCTCTTTCAAAGAAATGTTCTGCAAATTGTCTAAAAAATCATATATAGTTTCTTGAATGCACCCCAACAACAAGAACAAAGGAGATCATTCTTGAACCTCTATTTGTAGAAAGCTCAGCAACAATGTGTTTCTGAAAAATCGATGCTACTTAGGCCGTGCTTGCTCTCATAAGACTATAGTAATAAAATATTAAGCAAAATAACAAATGAAAACTTTCTGTAATCAGTTAGCAAAAAGTATATATTTATTTGGTGAACCATTTTTGTACACTTGATAATTCCCAATGAACCTGGATCTTAGTTCAGGTAATGTTCATATTTTTAGAATAACAATAAAATAAGTTCATTATTCGGAATATATTGGTGTTATGTTCTTGGGGGTCTCTTTCTATTTCTAGGTGAAACTTGGATTATTTGTATTATTATTAACTACAATAATTTGCATTCATATTGGACCTTTTGCCACGTGGCCATACTGCATATTTAATCTAAGGCCTTCTTGTTTTTTCATCTTTTTTAATATTAGTTCCCTCTAAATTATCCTTTTTCCTTTGTCAATTCATAATAATTCAATGCTTAAACAACATTTTATATCCATTTTCGGTCCTTTTTCTCAATCAGTAAGCATATGCTTTTATATTAAAATTATAACTTTTTAATATTTTTACAGTCTTTCATTAAATTTGATTCGATGAAAATAATAATAAATCTGTAAAGAAACCAGCTAACTTCCTTTTAGTCAACATATCAAATTTGGGTATGCTGGCATTAGGAATCTAATCTCTTTCTTGTGCCGGCGTGGTGATTCGTGCTTCAATCCAAACAGATTTCTCTTTTGAAACCAAAATTTTAGAGTTCGGACAGAATAATGACCTGAAAAATTTTTCAGATTAAGATTTAATTAATTTAATTGATTAAATTAATAATTAAATTAAATAATATTATAAATATAGATTTTATATAAATTTATTAAAAATTAAATAATAATTAACCTATATTATAAATATGAGATCATATTTTATAAAAAAAATAAAAAAAAGAACTAAATTAATGAGTTTTTATGTCTATTAATAGAATGTTTAGTTCAATATGTAAAAATGAAAAGAAAATAAAATTAAATAAGAAAAATTAAGAGTAATGATAATAATTATTCTTGATTTATTTGATTTAATCATGTAATGAAATTATATTATTTATGATTCTCTTTTTTCCTATTTGATTAGGTGGTAGTCAATGGTAATAAGCGGTGGTGGACAACAGTCAACGATAGTAAGTTGTGATAGTAGGCAATGGTTAATAATGATAAGTGGTAGTAGCTAGTGATCAATGGATATAGATAATGATAGATGATACTCAGTGATAGTAATAGTGATGGGCAATGTCAATAACTATAGATGGTAAAAAGGTGGTAGTTAACATTGGTAATTGGTGCTAAGTGATTGTTAATGGCGAAAAATAGTGATAAACGGTAGTCAATAGTGATGTGGTGTTGGACAATGGTCATTGGCGGAAGGTAATGATAAGCGATTGTTAATGGTAGTGATTATGGTGACTGGTGATAGTTGTCAATGGCGAAATGCAATACTAGGTAGTGGTAATAGTGGTAAATGGTGCTCAAAAGTGAAAAATAGTGTGAGTAGTGGCAAGAGGAAAAAAAAAAAGAGAAAAGATTATTTTTTATTTTCAAAGGATTACGTAATCCAACTGATACCTTAGGTGACGAAAGGGTTTCAAATAAAAGAAAATTTATTAAGGTTAAGTAACGATAATAAATTCTTCTTTTATTAGTCTTTTTTTTATTACATTATCTACCCTATGAAATTTCCCAACCAAATATTCCCTAAGTGTTAAATTTTTTCTTTTATTAGTTTTTGATTATATAAAAACTTATTGGATAAAAAACAAAAAGACTTCTAAAAGCAAAAAAAAAAAATCATTTGTTGGTTTTTGAAAATTGGATCAAGTTTTTTATTTTTTTCGATTCTTGTTAGTTTGTATTAGTTCAAATCAATTCAACCACTAGAATAATTTTTCAAATTAACTTAAACCAGAGAGCACAATGATTAGTAATTGAGCTGATCAAACCATCCAATCCAATCTGATTTTTAAAATACTAATTAAATCTGGGCAAAAGTGATTCTTGCTCTCGTTTAAATTTAGATGTAATTTAAACATGCACTTAATCATACATAAGATGGATGCTAAGTTCTAGAAACTCTTGAAACCTAGATTTGCCCCTTTTTATATGGCATGTAAATAGGTTAGATTTTTGTAATTCTTCCTATATTTCAACTATTATTATCTTTGTCATAACTCAATATTTCAATTAAATGTTACATTTTAGCTAATTTAATTTTGACATTGGTCCATGTTAATTTGTTACAATTATTATCCTAGAAAAAATGTACTAATCTCATAACTACTTCCATACCCACAAAAAGAATTAAAAAAAATACTATATCATAATTCTTTTCAATTTTCGTCAAAATTTAAAACCAATGGACACAATAAAGAGTTTGTGTATGTATACATATAATTAATCCATGCCATTGTAGTTATAATCATGGTTGTCAAACTTGCGAGTAAACTTGTAAACTCATAGGAGTTCAGGAGTTTGCTACACTCAATTGAGTGAACTCGGACACTCAAACTCATGGTTAAATTGGTCAAACTTGTGTAAACTTGATTAAGTCTATCAAGTTTATAACATTATAATTTTAGGCTATAGAAAAGTGAAAAAGTTCATAAAAAGTTGGATCCTTAATGCTGGCCCATATATCCAAGTTCTAAAAAGAAAAATATCACAATTAAACTAATTAGTATAAAAAGTCAAAAATAAAAAAATTAGAATTTTTTTTTTCTAGTCAAATTTTTGGTATTTCTCAAATCCTAATCCCATTCAACTATTCCATGTTTCTTAAAACTTTTTATTTTCTCATGAAGCAAGCTTCCAGACTCCAGATACCATAGACAACTTTGTTGAAAGTTTCGATCTTCTTCCATTAGGTATGGAGCAACGGTGCAATACTAACACAATCATTATTATTCCAAACTAAGGTATGCTTTTATCTTTCTTTTTATGGGTCTCATTTTGAGATGATAACTTTTTGTGTTTTTTTGGATTTATTTCTTCTTTGTCTTATATCTTATTATCCAGTTTTGAAAAAATTGATTTTGTAAAGTAGATGTTATCAAAGCTATATTTTTCAAGGAAAATGCCAATGGATTTGATTGTTGTGTGAATGTTACTATAACATTTTGTAAAGTAAATATTACCGTATGGATTTATGACAAACATGAGTAGTTGTGGAATGTGGATTGATTGTTGTGAGAAAGAAAGACTAAGAATATTAAGATTTGAAAATTGAAACTATTGAACGCCAACTCTTGGAAACATGTAACATGATTTTAATTGTTAACCCAATTCAATAGGGAAGGGTTAAAAATCATGGTTTTAATAGTCTATATTCTTTACTTTTGATAATCATATATCAAAGAATTGCATTATTGTTTTTGCATATTTAAGACTGTTTTAATTAGTTTGATAACAATTTAATAATGTTTATTTATATCTTTTGAAATTATTATAGATTTCTCTCTAACTGAAATATTCAACATCTAGCACCAGAAAAATTACAAAAAGAAAGAAAAATGCACCTGGAAATGGGCTAGATGTTAAATGGGAACATGGAATTAACATTAATAATAATGGCAAAAAGGTAAAGTGTAAATATTGCAACAAAGTATTTTATGGAGAAATTTGTAGATTTAAACATCATTTGGCTAGTAGTAGAGTGGACTCTTCACCTCGCCCAAGTGTTCATGATAATGTTGAAGCTATGATATTAGAAATTGTTACAAAAATAGAGGTAGCATCAATGAAAAAAAAAGGCAAATATTTGACATTGAAAATAGTCAAGATGATTGTTCACAAGCTTTTAATAAAGAAAAGGGTACCAAGCTTCAAGTTGAAAGTACTCAATCAACCATTAATCAAATATTCAAAAAGAACTTAAAGAAAAAAAGTGAATCAACAAGTTTCTCATTTTTTTTTTACAAAAATGCAATTCCTTTTAATTGTGTAAAAAATCTTGAATTTGAAAAAACATGTGAGATGATTGGATATAAACCCCCATCTTATCATGAGAGCAGAGAGAAGTACTTGAAACAAGAAGTGGAGCATTTAGTGGTATTTAGTGGACACATATGATATTTCTAAAATTTCTATTTGTAATTTCTTGATAAATAGTCCAAAATGAATAGTATTCTTGCATTTAGTGGACACATATGATATTTCTAAAATTTCTGGATGTTAGATGAAGTCATGGAAATGGTAGGAGAAAAGAATATGGTGCAAGTTATTACTATAAATGTTGTCAATTACAAAACAGCTAGAGAAAAATCGATGGAGAAAAGAAAACATTTATATTGCACATCATGTACTACCTATTGTATTGATTTAATGTTATAACCTTAACACTCATTATTGCTATAGTCTCAATTTCAAGGGTAATTATTATGAAGTTTAAAAAGGATTTTATCATGGCTTAAAAAGAATGGTGAAGGATTTTGTAGAAAGAAACAAAATTGATATCTAAGTTATATCTTTTAAGAATGCTAAAGATTTATTTGAATGTGACACTATAATAGCAAATTGAGAAAAAATGTCCTATATTGAGTGGTGGGATGCTTATGGAGATAGTTGTTCAAAATTAAAAAATTTTGCTATTTGAATTCTTAGTTCGACTTGTAGTTTATGCGTAATTGGAGTACTTTTGAAATAGTAAATTCAGTATTTTTTTTTGAACTTATGTAATTTATTAGTTGTTTAAGAATATTTATCTTTTGAATTTTTTTTTTGTTTTTGTTTAATTTAGGTTCATACAAAACGAAGAAATTATTTGCACTAAAAGAAGATGAATAATTTAGTGTATGTAATGTGCAACCTGACACTAAGAAACAAACATACACGTAGAAGTGCAGAATTTGATATTGAGGATATTCATTTAGATGATGAGTAGATAGTTGAAGATGTTAGCGAAACTACTAGAAACCTTTGTTATAAAAATGAGACTGACAATTAAGAAATTAATATGCTTGATGTGTAAGGTTTTAAGCACAATGTAGGTTCAAAAGATATAGCATTATGAATTTGATGATGATTCTATTTCTGGAAGTAAAAGTATTAATAGATCTGATGATGAAAAAGATAATGGTAATCGTCTCAAATTGATTAATGACTTTTACTGGTCGTTGTGATTGTTGTTGATAATGAATTTTTTATAATATTATAATTACTTTAATATTGATTTATAATTATTATATTGGTACTTTCTTATATAATGATTCTTATTAAATTTTAATAAATTTTTATGAATTTATGGACATGTTATTTTTATACGTGTATATATGATATTTTCATTAAATATCTATTATAATGACTAAACTCGGTTGATTTTATGAGTGGAATTTATAAAACTTTATGAGTTTGAGTAAAATCATGAATCTGACAATCATAATTATAATCATTAAACAAATTATTCAATAATAAAAACATGTCACTTTTTTCTTAATGATATGGGCAAGAAAAGTAAAATCAAGCATACATATTTTTATCATTTCATTCAAACCTCTTCACGTTAATTTTTGATTCAAATCGTTGTGTTGAAATTGACAAAGATGGAATTGATATATTGATATCTACATGAATATGCACTTTAGTGAAATCGACATAATTTACTAATAATCTTATTGTTATTATCAAATCAATTGAAAATCAATCTTTCAATGAATGAAGGAAAAAAGGAGTTTTTTATTTACTTTACCCCCCTTTCTTTCCTCATACTTTATGCTTACAGATCCGAACTGAGGCTCCACTTCTTAAATGAGTCTTTAAGTTCCAACCAAAATGCAACAAGAAAGATAAATAGTAGGGAACATAATTAAATTTGTCACTAAATATCACTATCACAACTCCTGTAAGTCACAGGAGCAAATTTCCACACCTAACCCTTTTCCATGCTTAATTACTTTGTAGAAAATTCTAAATCCGTATCTTTAAATTCACATTCACATATAAAGCATATGAAATTCATTTTTGGTGTTCACCAGTTTTGTATGTAAATTTGAATAAGTTTAAATAAGTGAATTTATCAATAAAATTCTAAAGAAATTACAAAATGCGAAATGTGGAGAGATAAAATTCAGAACTTTCTTCCAAGTGTAAATAATATTTTAAACACATATTATATTATATAAAGTCAATTGTAAATTGATATGTATATCGTATGATTTATCATATTAAAATCAAATTATACATATCAATTTAAGATTAATTTAATGTACTTGTGTCCTTGACATATTCTCATCTGCATCTGCAACTGCATTTCTGAACTCTGCTAACCATTTAAGGTACCATGAAGTTGGAAGTGTTCAACAAGTCCAGAACTCTGCTCTCTTCACCTTTGAAATGCTCTCAAGTACTCCCACTGGGGAGATGTGCCCCATCACTGTCACCCTCTTGGACTCTAGATCTATGCTGAATGATGTTACCCCTGACATTTTAAGATTAGAAATATATGGTAATTGAATTAACCTCAAAAAAAAAAAAACCTTAATTGCTAGTTAGAGATATTGATAATTTTACCTTCCATTTTTGAGAGATGTTTTTTCACTTTACCAGCACAACCTTGACAATGAATAGCAACCCTCATCACTACCACCTGCATCATATAGTAATCCATTTAGAATTAGAGAAATTTCAATAATTTGTATAGATTTTGCTTAAATGGTGTGTGTATATATATAGGTAAAAGTAATGCGATATAATTATTATCATCCAAATTTATATTTAATTGAATAATCAAATATTACCGGATATAATAAAAGTGTAACCCCTTGTCATTTTAGTTTTTGCAATTATTGGTAAATTTGTTTTGTGTTCTAGAAGTTACTAATATCATTTTTCTGAAAGGAGAAAAAAACGAAAAAAGGACTTGGCTTTGTAGTAAACACCATATTTGTCTTTCTAATATAATACCATTTAAACAAAAGGACATAAATCATTCTGGTTTCCCTACGGAATATGCAATGCATGATGCTGGTGACTCTTGAAACCTCTGCATTAACAATTTATACTACTGCGAGGAAGACACAACGTGGCTCTCCTTTGTCAAAAATCTGGTTTAGTCCTATTCCATTTTTTATTAAATTTATGCCCACACCTACAGTATGTACACGCTGAAAAAGGATAAATAAGTCTTAAATGTAAGATTTATCTTCTCTTTTTTAATACACAATATAATATATATTCACAATATTACTTTTACACAAAATTCTGTAACATTAAAATTCATGATATCATATGAGTTTGTTTATTCTATTCTATAATGTCATCATATCAATGGCTAATGAAATTTGATCCCCAAAACTTCAAGATAGAGTACTCAATGTTCAATTACCAAGATGTCACTTAAATACTAACAACTTACTTCCTTTTGAATGCTTTTTTATCACCTGAAATTAAAAATACAACCATGCACAACACTAGTGGGTTGATTTTTTTTTCTTAAAACTATTATTTTATCATTTTTGTTTACTTACAATTATTTTATTTCTATATAATTGTTTCCATAGTATTTGAAAACATATTTTTAACCAACATCTCTTAATTATGAATTAACATGTCTCTTGATTATTAACTAACATATATATTTCTTGATCATAGATCAATATGACTTTTCAACAATTAATATATGTGTGTTTTCATCTTTCAAAGGGGATTTAACCATCCACATATTTGCCAACAACAAAAAGGTCCAACAACTAGTAATGTGTCAAAAGAAAATCAGAAATGAAAGAAACAAGAGGGAGGAAAAAGTTTGTCAATTGATGTGGAATTCAACAAATTATGTAAATTATGTGAATTGTCATTTTCCTCCTACTTAGTGCAAGCAATATGTGCAAACTTATCTCATTATGTATATATCTGACCTGGAAGACACGATCAACTGGTGTTTTCTGAATAGACTTTGGCAGCTCATGTTCTTGATCTTGTTCTCTCTGCAGCTTGATCTTTGGCTGAATTAGAGAGACAGATTTGTTCTCAGGTGGGTTGAGCCTGTGAGGCTGAACCAACTTGGAGTACTTGGCAAAGTTGATGAGCCTTGTATCATCGAGAAACATGCTTGTATCAAGCCTTCTGGGCACTATCACCGAGCGCGGATCGCGCGAGCTCATGCACACTGCTGTTGATGCCTGAGCATTGCACATGAATCCTCTCCTCATTTTCCTGTTGTTGGTTTTCTGGCTCATTGCTCTCCTCTGAGATAAGATGATGAATGAATATCTGTCAATGGTGGATGCAAGAAGTTATGTATTCTCAAGGTAACACAAGATCGATAGGATTTTATAATGCTTTTAATTAAGTATACCCCTTGTTTTATTAAGAAAATTTTTTATTTCAAAAAAATGAAAAATGAACACAAACATTAAAATGGGTATGTATGTTTTTTTAGTGTCAGTGCATGTGCTTGTGTCTCTTTTCCTTGAAGTTAATTTACTTTTGGGTAGGCTAAGGCTGTGTTTGATCATGCAAAAAGTTTTATTATCGAAATTAATCATTCAATTTTAAGTATTAAATTTATAAAGTGTAGCATTTGAATAATTTTTTTTACTTTAAACAGTAAATTTAGTTAGTAATTTAACCTTTTATCATAAAAAACTAAAATTTTATATATTTTCAAAATTATACTTATTATGATTTTAAAAATTATATGTACCAAATTCTTATAAAATGTGATATATATATATATATTATATCTAATTACTATTCCAAAAATAAAGATAATATTAAATATATTTATTTAATAAAAATTTATTAAAATAAAACTAATTATTGAACGAATTCAATTAAATAGTTATGTCGAATAAATTCAATAAATATTTATTTAATTTAATATAAAATTTTAATAAATCAAACAAATAAAATTTAATTTCTATTTTAAAACTCTTCCATTGACCTAAGTTGAATGCTCCAGGATAAAATTTTTAGTAGGGAAGCAGCGGGTAGTTGTAATATAATGTGTGAGATGCTGCTGTCACTGTTATGACTTAGCTAACACAGGGCTCACTGGGAGTGGAGATCCATCTTGGCATGCATTCTCTATTATGCAAGTGCCTGTGGTCTGAGTTACCTGTCCAAGATTCTGTCTCTTTCTGTGGTTAATGCTCAGAGCAAAAGCTGACCATACCCTTTTTTGCTATGAATAAAATACATTTTTCATAAAATGGTTATTCTGTTTGGATGAAAATAAGAGACAAACAGAAGGAACATTTTTTTAATTAACTTTTATTTCTCGTTTTTCCTTTAGGTGAAGATTTGGGTGTGGAAGGTTAGAGTGAAAATTTCTTATTTGTTTTTTTAAGTTAGATATTATTTAAGAAAAGAAAAATAAATATAAAAATCATAAAAATTGTCCATTCTTACATAAAATCTTGTAATTTTTTTATATAAAATTACAAATATATAAATATATTTTATGTGTAATAAGTATAAAAAGTTGTAAATTTTTGTTTTTATATAAAAGTTATCATTGTTAATGACAAAATTACAAAAAAATAAAAATTACAAATATATATTTATATATATCAATAGATTTTTTTTTCAAATACTTAATGTAATATAACCCAAATATCATATTTTGAAAAAAAATGAAAGTTAAAAAAAAAAAAAGAATAAGACCTAAGTTGGACTGAGTGGGGACTTCAATTTTTTTTTTTTAAAAATAAATATATGATAGAGAAATTAAATTAAAAATTTGATAGAAAAGTTGGACCCTTATATAAGTCTGTTCAAACTTCAGGGAGTAAATTATAAATTCTTCATTTTCTCTATAAGCTTCTCCACGAAGCACGAACCATCATAGACCCCCAACCCCCATTGATAATAAATCCTGTGTTTGTCATTAAGTGTAAGGTAAAATGGGGTCAAAATCGGTCAGCATGCAGAAAAAAAAATTACAACTTAATTCACGAGTGAGTAAATGATGAGTTTGATTTTATTAGAAAAAAAAAAGGTAAGCATAAAATTTCAAAAAATAAAATCTTTTGTGCCTCTTTTTTCATAAATGTTCTATGCAAAAGAACGTGTGAGTGGTAAATGTTAAATCATAGAGCTGGTAACAGCTAATATTTGCCGGAGTACTTTGGTGATGTTCAAGTCACTAATTACATGATATTGACCTTTCGTCTAATCCAAGACATCAAGAACTTGCCAAAACTGTCTCTTTAATGGCATGTCCTCCAATGTCTAGCTCTTTGAAATTTTTCCACCTTTTTTATTCATTTTGGGTAGTGGATACCGATATTTTTGTAATTAAATATCAAGTTAAAAGAGGTTTTAATTATATTCATGCCATCAAATCTAGTTAACTTATTGTGAGCAAGGAAAAATTAAATTTTTATCATTGAAATATTTGCACAAATGATATAAATTAATTTTATATTATTATTTATTCATATTTTTTTTATAATCGATAAAAATTTCAAATTATTTTTACATTTTTAACATCGTATCATCTTTCTATTGTAAAACTCTATTCCTTTTTATATAAAGTTTCATTTAACTAAATAAAGACAATGAAATCCACTATTAATTATGTATTTAATTGAATTTGAAAGTGAGTGAATAAAAATGTGTAAGATTCATATTTTCATTGTAAAATATTTATGTGACAGTAAAGGATGATTTAATGCTAACTATTCATATGAAATTAATTTATCTTCATCTCATATTAAACCAATGCTCTATAACCTTTGGAAATAGAAATGCAGGAATAGAAGGTTAGCAGTAAATGAAGAAGAAAAGCTTACAATGCCATGTTCCCAAAAGCAAAAGGGGGAAGGGTTTCTCAGACCTTTGCCAATGGACATTAATTTCCCCACGAAAACGACAAATGCAAATTGCTGCAAAGGCTTTAGTACGATTAAAAGTGCCACAGTTTTGTATTTTCTGATTGTGAGGAAGTAGGGGCCAATTACCATTTAAAGACACCATTATTTAGCTTATAAAGTTTTGGAATTTAATTTCTTTAAGATGCAAAATGTAATTTAGAGAATAAAATAAATTATTAATAATTCATAATTTAATAAATAATAAATAATTATAAAAATTAAATTTATAATTTTTTAATTATTTATTTTTTAATAATAATTATGATGATTTAAAATGTATCTTATACTTTAAAAAAATTAAATTATAAAATTCGGTCATCCTTCTGACAATTCCAAACTTATCCTTTCTTTGTTGTAAAAACTGATATAAAAAAAGAAAGTTATTATTTACACTTCTTATGTTTTGCAGTAATTCACAGTTACACACATGTTAAAAGATTGAATCCAACTAATTATACATATTTTAAAAGAAATGAAGTGAATTCAATGTCACGCGTGTAAATAAAATTATTGTTTTATAACAATAAAAACGTGTAACTAGCAAAGAAATATATGGCAAAAGTCTATATTTTATTGGAAAAATACACTTTACAAATAAATTTTCATTGAGTGATAAATTATTTTTTAAAATTTTAAAAATCTATAAATTACATCCTAAAAAATTACAAATTACCTCAACTTTAAAGAAACTATAAAATATTAATTTTATGTTAATTTTAACTCTAAACTAATAAATCTATTATATATATTTCTTTGAAAGATTTATTTTTTCACTTATAAGACACAAAATTCAACTTAAATATATTATTTTATCATAAAAATATGAATCTTATGGTATAAATTTAAAGAACAATTAAAATCAATAATACATTAAATAGTACAGACTTTATACACTATAATAAGAAATGAAATATTACTTCAACAATTTATATATAATATTTTTACTAATTTAAGTTTAAAATTAAAAAAATAATTAATTTTTATAATTTTTTTAAAATTTTAATAGAATAATTTATAATTTTTAAAATTTAAATAATAATTTCTACTTCGACGAATTTAAAAAGAGTGTAAATATATTTTCCCATATTTGAAGGTGTAGCCGGCTAAGAAATTAAACTTACTAACGAGAAGGCAACGAGGGATGATGAACAGTTGACCTAATGATGAGTGCATGAATAGTAGTACTACATAGCTACTCTGCTTAGGGGATGCCATGTGAAAGTATTTAAGTGGTTTCGGTCTCTTAATTCCTCCTTCAACTGCATTGCAAAGTCTTGGACCACCACTATCTAAAGGCCTTCTGCTAGTTCTCCCAGACTTTTGGCAGTAACTCATAAATCAACCATTTTAGTGAAAAGTACAATACCAAAAGTAAATGCACAACCTCAAAGCCTTCAAGAAGAACAGTTGTCAGTTGATTTTATCATCAAAATGCAGTTAATTTCAAGGTTTTAAAATTACAGTGCTTCAGGTGGTCCAATTTGGAGACTCTGGCATTTACAGTGGAAAAGTGGGAGGGAGCATGCATGTTGCTGCAATAAGCAACCCCCATGACTGATTATAAGATCAACCTTATAGCACAGACCATCAGCTAATATGGCCGTTAGGGTAGGGGAATAGTTATTGTTTCTACCACTCTTTTTTTATTTGAGTATTTTCACACAAAAATCAAATACTAACATCATCCTTACTTTATATTATTTATAAATTTTTACGTCTGCATATATTCAAGATAGGTTTAATTTAATTTAAATTGTATTATATATTTAATTGAGTATGTGATATTAACACAATCTAAAATAGTCTATAGTTTGTAGTCATTCGATCATTAACTAATCAATCGGAATTAGACGAAACGTTGATATTCGACAAAAGTTCCCTCTTATGGGTTGGTTATCCCATTCAGTCAACGATCTTAGACAAATGGTCAATTTGAAACTTTGAAACACCAATTGTTTTAACTAAAGCATGACAAATGATGTAATCAGGTATGCATGAATAATGACAACAACAATTACCTAACGAAATTCTTATTGATGTTACTAATGTGTTGTAGACACTTGATAGCACACTATTCATTTAGAAATACACTAAATAACACATATGATACCTATAAATATCAAGAGATATTTCTTTATAAATTATCTATAACACAATTATTAAAGTTCTATTAAAATATTAACTTGATTGTTGGAGCGTGCTCAACAGACCATTTCTATCATATGTAACTAATTTTACTGTATTTGCAAATTGTTTTCCTATCTCTTTGTGCTTTGTCAATCAACCGCATCCAAAAGAAAGCTTTAAATGCCATGTTAAGGCAATTTTTATTATATAACTCCCTTTCTTTTATAATCTTATTATATTGTTTTTATTAAATATGACTTGTGCGCAAGCAGTGATCATATATTGGTGAATTCTTTAGAAATTAGAAAATAAACTGATAACAACAAAATATATGCATAATTGGACATAAACCTTATTGCTTTTTTCATGCGTATTAAAATTCGAAAGGTTAAATTGTATTATAGGTCTTTATAATTTCATTTTTTTTTAAATGGACACTTGTAGTTTAAAAATTTGGAATTGACATCTTATACTTTAAATTGTTTTTAATCGGATCGTAATTATTAGCACTCAATTAATCTTTAATAATATAACAAGCGATTTGGTGACTGGATTTACTAAAATTTGAAATTGAGTTCTGTAATTCAAAATAATTTTTAATTGGATCCTCATTACTTATTTCATTTCAGTTCATTTTTTTCATTTTTTATGTTTTTTAATTTTTCAAATTTATTGTAGTACTACAAAATTTTTAGGTTTTACCAGTGTTTGTGGCAAACGCTGGCACAAAAATTATTTTTTAAATTTCTAGCATTAAGTAAACAGCATTTTATATAAATACTGGATAAAATTAAAATTTACTGGCGTTTGTTTAGGAAACGCTGGCAATTAAATACTTTTACCAGCGTTTGATAAGCAAGCGCTGCTAATTATACACTTTTGCCTGCTTTTTATGGTCAAACGTTGGCAATTTTTTTTTCTTTGCTTTTTGCGGAAAAACATTGATAATAAAAGTAATGTTGCTTTTTGATTTTTGATTTTCTTATTCTAGATTTTTATCAGATTTTTAATCTATTATTTTTGTCTTTTTCCCCT
>JANHAO010002266.1:0-29712 GCA_026873985.1 Saraca asoca
CTTGTTTTATCTTCTTTATTTATTTTTTAATTCTTGCCAATTTTCTGAAATTTAATTTCATTGTCAACAATACCTGCGGATTTTCCTGATGATTTAGAATCCGCAGGAAATTTACCTGCGAATTTAGAATCCGTGGGTATATTTCCTGGGGATTTGGATCCGTAGGAAAATGTACCTACAGATTTTAAATTTGTAGGTAAATTTCCTGCGAATTTCAAATTTCCTGTGGATTTAAAATTCGTATATATTTTTTCCTGTGAATCCAAATCCCCAGGAAATGTACCTGCAAATTTGGAATCCACAGGAAATGTACCTGTAGATTTAGAATCCGCAGGAAATTTACCTGCGGATTTAAAATCCACAGGAAAATCCGTAGGTATTTCGCAATTTTCTAGTAGTGGGAAGATAAGGATGTGTCAAAATAGCCTTCTTTTAGAATATTTCTTTTTTTTTTTGTGTGATTTTTCTCAACATTGAAATATTTAGATTCACAATTTGTAATTTTCATTAATCATGATTTGTCTCAAAATGGAAAAACTTAGTTTGACAATTTAAACATACAATTACATTATTTGTGGTTTTTCTTGATGTGACTGAAATTAGTTTAAGATTCTTGTACAATGATCTAATACGTACTATTTTACAATTTGTTTTGTAGAAATGCCTAAGTTGAAACGTCTTTGAGTTTGGAGCACATAATCTCCTCCATAACCCATTGTAGATGGACCACCCCCTACACATCCCATCTAGACTTCACAGCCCATTTTGCCCACCTAACCTAAACACTCTACGTGACCCGCATAGTCTTAGCCCATTCAGCTTACACACTCCACAAGACCTACACAATCCACACATTCATAGCCTATTCAGCCCACCTAGCCTAGGGATCTCACTAGACCTGCACAGTCTACACATGCACAGTCTATATACTACCCAAGACACAACTTGATGCTTATACGGGTGATGAGATGGATGATGAGCTGCATGATGCTCATGTAGCTCGTGATATGAATGAGGAGCAATATAATGCTCTTGGTACTAGGAAGAGTAAGCCCAGAAGTGGATGGTAATGTAATGTGATAGACAACTATAATATATCATTTTTTTATATATTTGAGTTAATATTGCACTAATATTTTGTACTTTTTTCAATAGATAAGGATGGTGTGGTTAATGTCAAGAAGCTAAAGGTTGATCAAGTTTAGAGCTTGGATGGAGAAAAAGTAATAGTTGGAATAGACAATCTTGGTCGGCCCACAGGAGACAAAAAAGGTATTTTTTTAAGTGCAATGGGTCATTTGACTAGGACCAAATATGCTATAGATTACAAGGCCTAGCTGGACATACTAAACCCAATTAAAGATGATGTATTCAACAAATTGCTGATGGTATACAATAGAACTGCTTTGGTATTTACAATTTATATTTCATTCTAATACTAATGAATTTTTTTTTTCATAGTCATATTTTCAATTTGAAACTGATGAAATGGCCAAGTGGCTTACTAATCAAATAATTAGAAAGTGGTGGTGAGATTTTAAAGGAGCTTTGTATAACAAGTATCATGACCCTACCTTGACTTTGGAGCAAAATATTGAACAAAACTACCCAAGGGGCATTATAATAGAGCAATGAAGAGGTTTGGTCCTTATCCATGATAAACAAAAACACAAGGTTAGTAGTTTATTTAATTCTATTATGTAAAAATTATTAAATTTAACTATGTCTATACTGATGGCTGAATGAGTAATTGAGTTTTTTTAGGCAGGAAATGTGCAAGCAAAATGTAAGGAATAGAAGCAAGCAAACCATTCCTCATACTATGGGGTCTAAAACATTTTCATAGAAAAAGGATGAAATGGTAGTATAGCCATCTAATTTAAGTTAATACAATTAAGATTTGTTTATGAAATAGCTTTTTTTTTTCCTTGTTTAAATGACAAGAGAAGGAGAAACAAGGTTTAGTTAGGTGAGCAGAGTTACAGAATGCTATCCATAGGAAAAGTGATGGCTCATATATGAACAATGAAGCAAGGAGCATAGGGGTGAGGATTCATTGAAAAAAGTTTTGTTAAATAATAATTAAAAATTGTTTAGTTAGATTAGAGGAGAATGTTAAGTTAATATAGGTTAAATTGATCTTTCGCTTCCTATACTTTCTAATTTTTTTGAACTAGCTACCTATACTTTAAAAATTTTGAATTGGGTATCTATACTTTCTTCTAATTTTTAATTGCCTCCCTACCCTCAGCCTAACCCAACTTTTGTGAAAAATTATCTAACATGATTGATGAAGAGATAAGTTGACACAATTTTTTCCAACTTGGAATATGAGTTGGCACAATCTTTTCCAGCTTGGATAGTTGCTCTTATGCAATGCACTTCAACTAAATTGGCTCTAAAGCACCACATAATCCCTCCATTTTGTTGGTCGTTATTTAACCTTCTTCACCTTGGATCCTATGACAACCACAAAAATCTTCCTATATCTTTCTATTTGTCCTAGATAGAGGAGCATATGGTGGACCATGTCAACAGAGGAAGAAGAGAAAAATGTGTTTGGACCACAGTTAGATTATATTATTTTCCTATTTTCTTTTCTCTCATAAATCCGTTGTTTTATTCTACCATTGTGTTCTTTTTAGGCAATTAGTTTGTCTTATTCTATTACATAAGGTTACACAATATTTTTTTGAATTTTTTTCAATTGATATACAAAAGAATATTTTTTAGGGTTTAAGGTATGTTATTGCCTTAGGGCTAAACAAATTGTTTGAAATGGTATTTAATTAATTAATTTTTTGGCAAATATTACTTAATCAATTAATGATTGAGTTACTAAATGTAATAAAATTCATTAAAAATTGCAACTTTGACTTCTAACTTCACCTCTAACAAAGCTTTTCAACTTAGAATTCATCATAGAGAGCAATATGTTAAAAATATATATATTAAATACATTGAGGATAAAATAGTGGTCTTTAGAAGAAATAATTGCATTTTTTAAGCAGTTAGGGTATAAAGGCAATGTGAAGATATAGTATATGACTGGCATATGTGAATTCAGTACTGTAAGAGAGGTGAGGAATGATTCAAAAATTTTAACAATGGCTAAGATTGCATTATGGAGAAATTACAAAAATACAGACTTATACATTACTTATGGACAAAGTAGTAAGGAAAAGGTCATTCTGACTTTACCACTCAATGCATTAGAATCATTTGATGAAGAAAGGCTAGAGTGTAATTCTATTGGTATTGGTAATTTAACCAAAAGGGGTGGAAAAGGGTAATACAATTTGGCTTGACAAGCATATAATAGATGGGTTTGTGGAGATTATAGTGAATGAAAAGGTTAAAGAACAAGATTCTAAAACAAGTGAAGATAGTGAAGAATATAAAAGTGATGACAGTTTTGTAAGGGACATTAATTTTGATGATTTAGCTAATAAGAAGAATGATGATGACTAGTTTTATTACTATATGGACTATGATTCAGAGAACAACAATGGACCTTAAGTTCTGTTTCAAAATCAACTTATTCCTTCAACTTTAAAATCCAACACTTTATTTTATGTGATATGAATTACGAGTGTTAAGTTATAAATTTTAATTTGCTCAATTGTAAATGTATGCTAAAATACGAGAAAAATTGAGAAGATAATTTGGATAAAATAAAATCTCATTTAAACTAATACAAAATAAGACAATTTCCTTTTAGTTGAAATTTCAAGGAGGTTTAATATTAAATTTTAAAATTTATGTGGTAGAATGACGTTGAACCTTAAATTAAATGGAAATAGTGTATTTTGTGACCGTATTTATGATATTATTTGCACTAACTATTCTTGTTCCAGACATAGAGGAGCTTGCTTTAATGTTAGAAAATAAGTTAAAAGAGAAATGGCTATTTTCACAATCTATTTCCTAATTACCACAACATATTTGATTGAAAATTTTACGTAGAATAAACGATCTTCTTATTAAATAAAGTGAAAATCAAATTCTTAAATATCAAAATTTATATTATTTTCTTTAATGAAATATGCCTAAAAACACTCAACAATGTAACGCACTTTATTACCATTATTTTTATGAATTGGTAAGCCTTTTTTTGTTTGCACTTATATTTTTTTTGTTAAAATCAATATCTGACATACACACATGCATGATTGTCAAACTCAAAATTTTATTCAAACTCGTAAAATCCAACAAACTTGACTCATAAAATTAGTTGAGTTTAGTCACTATGATAAATATTTAATAAAAATATCATATATGCACATATAAAAATATAATATGCCCATAAATTCACAAAAACTTATTGAAATTTAATAAGAATTATGATATAAGAAAGTAATAATATAATATTTACAAATCAATATTAAAGTAGTCTCAATATCATAAAAAATTCACTGTCTCCAAGAGTCACAACAATCAGTAAAAGTCATCAAGTGGTTTGAGACAACCACAATTATCTTTTTCATCATCAAATTCATTAACACTTTCACTTCTAGAAATTAATTCATCATCAAATTGATCTAATGCTATATCTTTTGAACCTACATCATGCTTAAGACCTTGCACATCAAGCATATTGATTTTTTGATTGTCAGTCTCATCCTCATGACAAAGGAATCTAGTAGCTTCACCAACATATTCAGTAATCCACTCATCATTAGAATGAATATCCTCAAAACCAAATTTTTCACTTCTAGGTGCATGCTTGTTTATTAGTTTCAAGTACCACATTACATAAACTAAATCATTCATCTTCATTTTGTGCAAATGATTTCTTCATTTTATATGAACCGAAAGTAAACAAAAACAAAAAAAAAAGTTAAAGTTCAAAAGAAAAGCATCCTTAAACCATTAATAAGTTAAATAAGTTCAAAAAAATTTGTTGAACTTACCATTTCAAAAGCACTCTAATTACGCTCACACCCAAAAAAACTGACAGTCAAACTAAGAATTTGAATAGCAAATCTATTTAATTTTGAACAGCTATCTCCATAAGCATCCCATCTCTCAACAGGGAGCATTTTTTCTCAATTTTTCTATTGTAGTGTCACATCTAAATAAATCTTTAGCATTTTTGAAAAATATAACTTGGATATCGATTTTGCATCTCTCTACAATGTCTTTCACCGTTCTTTATAAGCAATGATAAAATCCCTTTTTTAACTTCATAGTAATCATCCTTGAAATTGGGACAATAGTGATAATAAGGGTTAAGGTAATAACCTACTGCATGAAGAAGCCTGTGAAGTTGAGATGGTCACCTCTTATCATAAATATTTAATATGGTTTCTTGTCAAAGAATCAGTATTTTCAAATTAAATCATTATAAATAGACATATATATAGAAAAAATTAATATAAAATTAAAATTATTTCCTTACCTTTGTTTATCATTGTTGAAATTAGCTTCTATATTTTCTTTTGCACAATTTATCTCCTCATTTATGAATCTCATGGCTGGTTGTTCATTAGAATTGACTAACTTTAGAACTTTAATGAGAGGATAAGTAGCTTTAAGACTTGTGGTGACTTTCTTCCAAAATTTAGAATCTAAAACTATATTTTTAACTGTCTTTCCATCCTTGGTAAATGCAAACTTGCTAAACTTTCACTTAGAGGAACTGAACATAGTAATTAAGTCCTCTTTTAGTTCACAAAGACATATCAAAGTTCTATATGCAATGCCAAATTGACTAATAGCTAACCTAATCAGGTCTCTTCTTTTTGTGAAGTTTCTCAAAATGCAAATTAGTAATGTTGTTCCATAGATATAAGTTGTGATATTTCTTCATTTTGCAATGGTCTCTTGATGCAACTTGATTTTTTCTCTTAAAGTCCTTTAACATTAAATCAATACAATGGGCAACACATGATATCCAATACAAATGTTTTCTTTTCTCCATCTTCTCTTTAGTTGCTTTGTAGTTGGCAGCATTATCAATAATAACTTGCACCACATTCTCTTCTCCTACCATTTCCATAATTTTATCTAATATCTTTAGAACTTTCATAGAAATTTTATAAATATCATATGTGTCTATTGAATGCAAGAACACTATTCCTTTTGGATTATTTACTAAGAAATTACAAATAGAATATCTTTTCTTATCAATCTATCCATTAGGCATGATAGTACAATCAGTTCTTTTCCATTCAATCTTGTAGTCCTCAAACAAGTTATGAGTATACTCCACTTCTTGTTTCAAGTGCTTTTCTCTGATCTCATGATAAGATGGGGGTTTATATCCTATACCATATATCCCAATCATCTCACACATTTTTTTCAATTTTTTTTTAATGTTTGTTTGATGGTTGATTAAGTACTTCCAACTTGAAGCTTGGTACCCTTTCATTTGTTGAAAGCTTGTGAACAATCATCTTAACTATTTTCAATGTCAAATATCTACCTTTTTTTAATTGATGCTACCTTTATTTCTATAGCAGTCTCTAACGTCATAACTTTAACATTATCAGAAACACTTGGACAAGGTGAAGAGTCCACTCTACTACTAGCCAAATAATATTTAAATCTATGAATTCCTGCACAAAATACTTTGTTGCAATATTTATACTTCACCTTTTTGCCATTATTATCAATGTCAATTTCATGTTCCCATCCAACACCTGACCTATTTCCAAGTACATTTTTCTTCCTTTTTATAATTTTTCTAGTGCCATATGTTGACATATTTAAGTTAGAGAGAAATCTTCAATAATTTCAAAAGATGTACATAAATATTATTAAATTGTCATCAAACTAATTAAAACAATCTTAAACATGCATAAACAACAATGCAACTTAACAATATGTGATCATCAAAAGTAAAGAATATAGACTATTAAAATCATAACTTTTAGCCTTTCCTTGTTGGATTAAGCTAACAATTAAAATCATATTACATAGTACCCAAGAGTTGACTTTGAATAGTTTTATTGTGGGTACTTTTTGGAACCACACAAATAGGCTGATAAAAGCTCAATGGACAAGCCCAATAGGTGAAGGCCCAACTCGACTAGGATCGGGGTTGCAGAAGCAAGGCATCAGGTCACCAAAGATGCAAACCTAAGTCATTGGCCAACGAGGGTCAAAGTAGCCACCTCAGGTTATTAAAGACGAGGTCAAGCTCATGGCTAAAAGCATACTCTCCCAACCATCAATACAGAGAAGACCATTTAGTTGCTTAGTTAATATGAGTTTGTTATTAACTATTGTAACTAATTTATGATCCATTTCCATTATAGAATACATTGTAGCACCCCAGCTACTATAAAAAGGGGTAGAAATCATTGTAAAGGATAGATATACAGATACAGACAAACTGCATATTGAAAACTCAATAAAAGACTGAAAATAATATAACTGTGGATGTAGGCCTTGCATTTTGGCTAAACCACTTTAAAAAATTATTGGTGTCCCTTGCTCTTCCTTCCTTTTCATCTCTTCCTTGCACATTTATATTCATAATTTGTAGTTTGGGGTGTTGGACTTGAGTTGATTGGATTTTATCGTTAATATTTTGGTACTAGAAGGAGGGCCCAAATTGCGTTATCTCTTTTCGATTTATCATGCAATTGCAATGGCAAGAGGAAGAACCACTAAGAGTATTGACACTACCACTGGCCAGCCTGAAGGTCACATGGAGTAACAATGGGAAATGTTACTAGTTAAGGGCCCAATCTTCCTTGCGACAGGCACTTTTGCTACCCCCACAATAGGTGTTGTTGCTGGCATGGCCTCATTGACCCCTCACCAGCTTGTTACTTTTAAGACTAACAAAGTGCAAGCATGGCACCAATGTCAAGAGGCACTTGAAAACACAGTTAGGGAATTGGCCAATGTGGTGAGGGCACTTGCTCGGGCATAGGCCCAGGGCGTACGATGACAAGTTGAGGTCGTTGTGCCCAGAGGAGAACTTCGACAGCTAGGAGCTCAGTGAGAGAGGCCAGTTAGAGAAGAATATCAACGAGCTGGCTCAATTCATTCCTCCAATTCATGACTAAGTTCGAAGGTCCATAGAGCTCAAAAAGATGATGATGGAGACAATCAGCGATGTAAAGCTTCTACTAGGTTTCGATGTAGCAAGCACAGCAAAAAAATTAAAATTTTTCAAAACCCACCAAGGATTCATGCATAAAATATAAACCAGTTAGTTTAGATAATACCTTATCACATTACGTTTAATACAGAATGTAGCAACACAAGTTTCATCTCCTTAAGGTGTTGCGGTTTAATCTAAAAGTCATTAACACAAATTGATGAATCTTCATTTTTTATGATGCCATGGTTGGATGGGATGCTATGGTTGGATGCAAAAATCACTAACATAGATTTGACAAATTTGTGTCTCTACGGTATCCATACATGAGCAAGACAAAAACTTTAATCTACCAGATGGAACATCCTTTCTCACTATATCTTTGCTAGAAGATAGCTTTCTCTTTTCCTGAGATCTCTCAATGGTTTTTCTGAAAAACTATTTTTTTTTTCAATTCAGATGGCTTCTCACTAATCCCTTAAATGTTATATTTATAACACTAGGGTTTAGTGAGAAAAGACCTAGGCCCAGTCTAACTAAAAGTTTTAGTCCTAGCCCAACTGAGAGTCCTAGTCCAACAAAAAGTGTGGAAAGACTTATGGGCTTATGTTATTTGACTTAGTCTAACCAATGTCAATAATTAATCCTTATGTAATATAACATTAATAAAGTCCAATGTAATAAAATCCAATATTATGTTATATTGGGCTATATTTCAAGGATCTCTTAATCCAATTAAGAATCCTAATTATATTACATTAATTCCAATTTTGTCAAACTCTTTATGTGCGACCCTATAGGTTCTTAGTACGTTGGCAATGATACCAAAAAATAATCTAATTTTAGCATCATAGATAGTAAGTGGTATCTAGCAATACATCACTACCATCTAAGTAATAAGAATGTCGGTGATATGACATACCTAAATAGTGACCAATGTTCGATGTATCTTAGTCCTTTTTGTTTGAATATCCAGATTGAACTTGAGGCATTGAATGTGTCATCCTCTTAATAATTAAATCTATGTTTCTTAATCCCTGAGTGACTAATTAAAACAAATGAATCAATATCACATATTGATTCATTTGAGCATAGCCATGCATTTCTTAGTCTCACTCAATCAAGGGGCCCATGGATATTACTCCTCCTAAATAGGAAGGACAAAATCCCATCTAGATCACCCACATCTCTCTGCATGATTTGTGATATACCTAACCACTATGCATTAGACAGTGTCAAAGTAAATAACTCCTCATGCAGGAAATCATGGTGATTTCAGGTCCAAGGACTGCATACAATATGGTTACTACAAGAATTGCTTATGACACATAACCATCCATGCAATATTCTTATAACGGGTCGGTCCAATACATTTTGGTCTTTAACATGTACTCATGTAATGACTTGATATCTCATATCCATAACTTTCAGTCATTAGTCATCATACATACTAGTCTTACTGTATTATTGTTATCCCAGTTCACAACAATACTTGACTAGGGACATTTTAAGAATACCAAATTATTCTAGGGATAATTATCATATTTATTTATATTACATAGATGTAACAAAGTATAATAATTGAATTGCCTTTTAAATGTAATATAATGTATGCAAAAAATAATCATCTTATAATTAGCTTCTAGGGCATACACCAACAACTTTGCGTCAAGAAAGACACTCGATCAAAACCAATCAGGGACCTAGATCAAATTACTATTCACCAGGTCATGAGCACAGTAAAAGCTATAGAGCCTTAGACCATCTTTCCCATGACCAAGGAGGTACAAAGAGACATTGATCCTCTAGTCGTCGACTTGACACAAGACAAGATGGTGGAAGAACTACTTTAGAGGGTACAGTGGTTAGAGAAGCACCTTCTGACTCGAGACAGACAAGATCGTTATGAGGAAAGGATACTATTCACTAGGGAGATTGAAACAAAGCCTTTTCCTCATAGGTTTAAGGTCCCGAACATCCTACAGTACAATGGGGACAACAAACCATATGACCACTTGGATGCATTTAATGTCTAGATGGATCTTCAGACCACCAATCCACTGGTCAAATGTCATGTCTTCCTAGCCACCTTTGGAGAAAAACCCCAGACATGGCTTAGGAGTCTCCCAGCTTGCAGCATTCATAGTTGGAAAGAATACCAGAGGAGATTCCTTAATCAATACAAGGCATTGAGAAAACAGCTCACACCATCTTGCACCTTGCAAAAGTCTTTTAGTGGAAAGATGAATCACTAAAAGACTACATCACCCAGTTTAGGTGAGGTCAGTAATGTAGAAAATCTCTTGGATGAAAGCATCCTTACAAGAATCTCAATTGGACTTTGGAAGGATGAGAAACTCTACAAGAGTATATGTAAGTCTCTAGTGAGGGACTTGGGTGAATTCTACAAATTAGCCACCAAGGAAATTAGATGGAAGGATACTTTTGGCCTAAAAAAGCCTAACTAGAAGGATAAGGCGAGTGGCTCCAACCAAAGCAAAAAAAGAAGTAATGGTAGGAATAACAGAGAGGGCTAGAAAGATGGCTCTGATGGCTAGGCCATAAAAAAGGCCAGGAGTGAGCGACCTTAGTGCCAAGGCTGTCACGATAGCTATAATGTCCTATCAGATACTCCAAATAGGATTTTTGCAACAGAGAAGGACAAGGAGGACTTCGGGAAGCCTAGACCCCTAAGGACTCCCCATGAGTTTAGGAGGAACAAAAATAAGTTTTGTGCCTATCACAATGAGTTCAGGTATAATACTTTAGAGTGCTAGACACTTAAAGATGCCATTGAGGATTTCATCAAGAGAGATCGCTTGAGGGACTATGTGATGCAACCTTTAGGACAACAACCTTGGTAACCCTAGCAATTAATACAACACCAATGCTAGCAAACTCCTAAACAAGAGGAGGCACTCTTAGTAAGAACTATATTCACCATCAATAGTGGGCCTCACATTGCAACCACTTTGAATAGGTCGCATGACTGCTACGTGCGAGAGGTGAACCACGTCCTACTCACGGGTCACACTGAATATGAAAGACTTGTTAAAAAGGCATGGGCAACCTCAAACACCATCACTTTCACAGATAAAGATGCACAGCGAATGCACTCTCCACACAATGACACGCTAGTTATCGAAGCCCGAATAGGCAATGTCGGGGTGCATAGAATAATGATTGACACTAGTAGCTTGGTGAATTTTATGCATAAAGGGTGCTTCAACCAGATAGGATTGAGCACGAGCCAGTTGAGGCCTTCTCTTAAGCCTCTCTATGGCTTCACAAGAGATGGAATATTGCTAGTAGGGCAAATTAAGATCCCTATTACTATAGTAGATTTAGATCAACAAGCCACTATCCTAACGAACTTCTTGATTATAGACTGTCCTTCAACACATAATGTGGTGCTGGGGCGACCTGTAATGAATGACTTGGATATGGTCACGTCAACTAGGACACTAGCCATCAGATTCCTGACACCCAATAGAGTTAGATATGTGCGAGGTGAACGGCACATAGCCTAACATTTCTATAAGGATGCAGTCAAGCTCGGGGTAAGAGGGAAAAAAGTTAATGTGGTGTCTGGTAAAGAACCATGAGCCATAAGTACAATAGAGGTCAACAATGACTTTAACCCTGGCAAGATGGATACAGGTCAAGCAGCTAGCCCAGTGAAGGAGCTCGAGGATGTGCAGGCCAATGAGGTAGATGCTAAGAGATACCTCAAGCTAGGGAAAAGCTTTCCTTTAGATGTGAAAACATAGCTAGCTAAATTTCTTAAGGCGAATCTGGACATCTTTACCTGGAATCACAAAGACATGGTGGGAACTGATCTTAGGGTTATGTCGTACAAACTCAATGTCGACCCTATTCATAAGCCAATTCACCAAAAAAGAAGGCCTATGACTGTTAAGCATTATGTCCTCTAAAAGAGGAGGTGGATAAACTCCAAGCTAACAAGTTTATCCGGGAAGCTTATTATCTAACTTGGGTAGCCAACTCTGTACCTATAAAAAAAATGGAAAATAGAGAACCTACATTGATTTCATGGACCTTAACAAGATGTGTTCGAAAGATAGCTTCCCCCTACCCATGATTAATCAGCTTGTGGATGCAACCGCTGGTCACTAACCTCTCAACTTCATGAATGCCTACTTGGGGTATAATTATATCCCTATGAACCTATAAGATGAGGAACACACCTCATTAATCACTGACCGTGGGCTGTATTATTATAAAGTTATGCCATTTGGACTAAAGAATATAGGGACAACTTAGTAATTGTTGGTAAATATGATGTTCAAGGAATAGATCAAAAAACAATGGAGGTATACATGGACAATATGTTGGTAAAATCTGAGCAGATCACCAACCATGTTTACGATTTGAGGGAGATGTTCCAGATTCTAAAAAGGTATCAAATGAAGCTGAATCCACACAAGTGTACATTTGGGGTGGCCTTAGGAAAGTTCCTCAGATTCATGGTAAATAATAGGGGAATTAAAGTGAATTTGGAGAAAATCAAGGCACTCATTGATATGAGACCCCCAACTAGAGTTAAAGAAGTTCATAACCAAAGCGGTCAAGTTGTAACCCTTAGCAAAATTCATTTCGAAAGCCATGGACAAGTGCATCCCTTTTTTCGATGTGCTAAAGAAAGCAAAATGCTTTGAGTGGACTAAGCAGTGTGAGATTGCTTTTTAACAACTGAAGGAGTACATGAATTAAGCTCCTATCCCATCCAAACTAAAGGAAGGAAAGAAGCTTATCATTTACCTAGGAGTCTCTCAGCACACTCTCAGTATAGCTCTAATATGAGAAGAAGGTAGAGCTCAATTCCCATTCTATTATGTTAGTAAGAGGATGCTAGATGCCAAAATGAGGTAGTCGCCAATGGAAAAACTTGCCTACTACCTTATAATTGCATCATAGAAGCTGTGACCCTATTTTCAAGCACACAGCATAAAAGTGCTTAAACAATTCCCACTCAAGCAAGTTTTGCAAAAAATGGATAGCTCAGGTCACCTGCTCAAGTGGGCAGTGGAGCTAGCCTAATTTGATATTGAATACAAGCCCTGACCCACAATCAAGGGGCAAGCCTTAGCGAATTTCATTGCAGAATTCATAGGGCAAATAGAAAAAGAAGTAAAGATTGGAGAGTGTCTGTATTGGGAATTATATGTTGACGAATCATCAAGTGAGTAGAAGGCTGGGGAAAGAGTGCTTTTGATCAGCCTAAGGGGATACAAAATCCTTTGTCCATTAAGATTTGGCTTCCAAGCTATAAATAATGAAGTAGAGTATGAAATATTGTTAGTAGGGCTCCGTTTGGCAAAAGAGATATGAGCTATAAATTTGGGGATATTCAGTACTCATTGTTTGTCACATTTAAGATGAATATCAAACGAGGAGGTAAAAAATGGCTATCTACCTTCAAAAACCTTAAGAGCTGCTTGGTTCTTCCCGATGTTACAAAGTCAATCAAATTCCATATGCTCAAAACACACATAAGATGAACTAGCTCATTTGCCCATAACTAAGGATGCAGATTTCTTAGGGGCAATTCTAGTGGAGTTTCTTCTATTACCAAGCATAGATCAGAAGGATGCTATGATGGTGATTGTCGTGGCATAGGACTCATGGATGGGTCCAATCATATATTATCTACAAGATGGCAAGCTACCAGAATTTAAGTTTCAAGCATGCCATTTACAAGCTCGAGCAGCTAGGTACTGTATCAGTGATGACATGTTATATAAAAAGGGATTCTTAACTTCATTCTTAAGGTGCATAGATGGCCGCACTATCAGACCATCTTAAAAGATATTCATGTCGGCCATTGTGGAAACCATGCTAAGGAGCTATCACTAGCTCAAAAAGCACTCCAACAAGAATACTTTTGGCCAACAATGAAGCAAGATGCCATTGACTTCATAAGAAAGTGTGAAAAGTGCTAAAGGTGTGCTAAAGTCCCACGAGCTCTGTCAACCTAACTACAATAGATGGTTAGTCCATGGCCCTTCACGATTTAGGGCATATACCTAATTGGACCACTCCCGATAGGTTATGGGAAGTGCAAGCATACATAGTCACTATTGATTATTTCACTAAGTGGGTAGAGGCAAAAGAACTAGTGCAAATCTTTTCTACAAAGATTGAGAAGTTTATATAGGCCAACATTATTTGTAGGTTTGGAGTTTTTCAGTAGATCATGACTGATAATGGGACCCAATTTATCAAGTTATGCAGTAATTGTGAAGAGTTTTTTAGTTGTAGACCATCCTTAGGCTAACAAACAAGTTAAGGCTATCAACAAGATCATCAAATAGATCCTAAAGATGAGGTTAGAAGCCAAAAAGGGAGCATAGGTAGATAAGTTACAGAAGGTGCTATGGGCTTATAGAACCACAGCTCGTAGCATCATAAGTAGAAATCCCTTTGCAATAGTGTATGGGTTTAAGGCTGTAATCCCAATAGAGTTTGAAGTGCCTTCACAATGACAAGCTATATTTAGTCCAAAAGATAATGATCAACTACTCACTATAAACCTCAACCTTATAGAGGAGACAAGAGAAATTGCTTGCCTCAAGGTCATAACATATTAACAACTGGTTGTGAGATATTACAACTAGAAAGTTCGAGTTCGAAACTGCAACGCTAAGGATCTCGTACTATGCCTTGTTCTTTCTGGAGCTTGTAAGGCCAGTGACAAGACACTAGGTTTGAACCAGGAGGACCCGTACATAATCAAGGAAAAATTAGGAAATGGAGCTTATCACTTGATAAATATGAATGGGGCTGAAGTCCCTCAAGCTTGGAATGTTAAGCATTTGCACTCGTACTTCCAATAGAGATTCTAATCTTGTGATATTATTCAAAAATTAATAAAAGCACTCAAATTTTTTCCTCAAACTCTTATGTTTATGATTATTAATTTCTAAATAAAATTATAATATCATACAGAGAATGAGCTATATATGGCCAAAAAAAGGGCTTGCCAAATTGCAACCAACTAAGCAAAGAAGATTGTTGTGGTGCAACCTACTAAGCAACAAGATTCTTGTGTCACGACCTATTGAGTAACATGATTACTATGGCGCGACCTACTAAGCAACAGATTGTTGTGGTATAACCCACTAAATAACAACATTACTGTGGCGTAACCCACTGAGCAACACGATTACTGTGATACAATTAAAGCAACCTACTAAGTAACAAGATTGCTATGGCGTAACCCACTAAGTAACACGATTGCTATGGTATGACCTATTTAAGCACTTAGCTCATACTAGCTGGAGCACAGCTTTATTGCGACCTACTAGGCATTGATCTTCACATAAATTTATCATGATTTGCTGGTTGAGCTTATGGAGAGTTCAATTATGGAAATTGAGAGGAAGCAAGCGAGAATATAAAAAGAAAAGTTCATTTAACACCTCCTTCAATGAGGTAAATTCATACAAAGTCCAAGAATGAATACAAAGTTAAAAAATGAAATTCAAAATTACAAAAAATCATGACCTAAGAAGTCTAGTTCTTAGGAGTTGAGCTTCTATAGGATGGAAGGTCAACATATAGGGCAAGCAAATTATCCATCATTTGATCACCAATGGCTTCCACAACTTGCGAACTACTCTCTCTTTGAATAGCACATTCAACAGGAGAAACTTCAATTGCAGACTTCGCACCTTTAATGGAAGAAATGGCTTTTGCAACCTTCTCAAAGCCTTTAACAGCCTTAAGAGCGTCCCTACCAAAGAAGGAGAAATCCATTTTTGGGTGCCATTCCCATAGAGTGTACAAGAAAGAGGCATTGGTTTCAGACTCTACTTTCTCTACTACTTTTGCAACTAGCACAATAGTCTCTACTTTAGCCCAAGCAACTTCTTCTTTTCTCAAAGCAACTTCTTCCCTAGCCAGCTCATACTTTTTCTCAATAGCTTCAGCTCACTGAACCACCATATCTAGTTCACCCTTTATTTTTGTTAGCTCGTTAACTACTTTGCTGAGGTTTGATGTGACAGCCTCATGATTTGCCACCTCACAAGATAGAGCATTCTTAACTTCTTTTTGGGCAACCTCAACATTTCTTGTTCTTTCCTTCAGTCCTAATGCCTTAGCAGTTGTACTGGCTAGGTCACCCTTAAATTTTTCTTCCTCCTCATCCCAAGCTTGAAGCAAGCCCCTCAATTTTATTATTGTCAGTAAGTTTTGAAAAACAAAATGGTCAGGTCAGAATATAAAGAGGCACAAGAACCAAGATAAAGGGACTTTACTTACCAATAAGTCATGACAAGCTGCATAGCTCAACAATCCTTCTCTTGAGAACTTCTCCAACCTAATTACTTTGGCCCTATTACGAGGCCCTAGGTTTATATCAACATTCTCCAGGAAGATGTTGAAGTACTCCTCTGTCTTCAAACTAAGACTAGCAGATTGCTTCTTGGCCTTGATCCCAGGCGCCACCTATTCTAAAGTGGTAACCCTCTTCCCCTTGTCAACTTTTTATTTTTTGGTGGGGGGATTAAAGGGAGAAGTGACCTCGATTGCTTTAACCACTTCAGCATATGAGGTGGGAATCAGCTCATGTGAAGGTATTACTGCTAAGGCTGAAGTTTAATTTGTAGGAGCTGGTGTTGTATTAGTATCAGGAGCTGATGAGGTCAATGTAGAAGGAGCAGCTAGTGGTTTTTGGAGGATAAGCTTCACCATGTTGTCGTAATCTTGAAAGTTTACTAGGTTAACCTCCTTAATTTAGCGAGCTCCGATCTCTTTGTGAGCTCAATATTTAAGGCTGAAGCGAGCTTGTGTAAGCGTAAGAGATCGTCGTCAAATTTGAAATCATTCTTAAGGTTGTCCATAGCAATGAACTGATCTAACACCTTAACCCCAAGAGTTGGTCCCTCCTTGCCAGGCCCATTTGCAAATGAAGCAGAATGTTAGCCAAAGAGAAATAAATATACAAATTCCTCAGTTCGCTTGCCAAGAGTGAGAACAAAACCAAAACTATGAAGATGACACAAAAATTGTAGGAGATATAAAACCAACAAGTCTAGTAGTGCTTGACATTAGATTTACCTTTAGCATCCCCCTATAGCAAAATCCTCTTATATTCGGTCTACCGAGCCGAAAGGTAATAAATCCCATCTTACAAACCTATGATCCTGATGCTATAAAGGGTAGATGGTGGTGGGAGATTATTTCTTAGGTATACGAGTGCAAGGGAGGTGAGCTAGGAATAGGAGTTCGAGCAAAATTGGAAAGGGTAAAGCTTTAGTTTATTCAACAAATTAATGATAAAGGGATGGACAGGGAACCTAAGCCCAACACTAAGATACTGGGTATTGATGGAAACGAACCCTAGAGGAAGATAAGTTGTATGGTCATCAGATGAAGGTGCCATGACACGATAGACCTTAGGAAACTAGAATGTCTAAACTATGCCTTTGAGCTTATCAAAGTTGATGGTTGAAACCTGGTGTTTAAACACCATACGATATGAATATCATTGACTGATAGTGACCTTTTGGCCTTCAACGGGGTCTGGGCAAACACTGAACTCCTCAATGACCTTGCCACTCATTAAGCTGCCTTCATTTATGGAATACATTAGCTCCACACTCTGAGCTAGAGAATCAAGCTCATCATCACTCCCTACTCGGTGATTTTGACGTTTATAAGCTGCCATCTACACACGAAGAAGGAATGATCAAGTTACTACAAGTAGACCATACCTAAAAGTTATGACTTAATAGTTTCCTATGCAATAGGCCATACATGCCTCAGGTCACCATATCTAAGACCCAGTCTTGTGAATACATGAAGGGCTCGACCAACAAAGCCTATCAAGTCACTAAACCCTGGAAATAGAAGCCTAAATCTAACAATCTACAACCCTAAAACCAACAGGTAGAATCTCTAGTAACAAACAGACACATACTATTGAACTAAACAACAAAATACCAAAAACCCATAGGATACGACACTCATAAAGAGTAAAAACTTAGAGTCTGAGAAGACTTACTATACCAAAAGAATGAGATGAGTTTTGGAATGAAAATGGTGAGCAAAGCTGATCTCTGATAATCCAAATCCAAAATGCTTGGTAGCAAACTCAATGAAGCAAGAGAGCTGGAATGGTGGTGGCCGCTCAAAAACTTAGGAGATAAGCAAAAGATGAAGTGTCAATTTTCAAAAGTAAGAGGGAAGAAATGGGTTTTCTCACCTAATATTGCTCTAATAGCCCGATCATTTGATTAAAAGATTAATCAGTTACCTTTGATCTAACGGTTTAGGCTCAAACATTGCGACACTAATGGCTATAGGAAAATACATGCATTTAATGCAAAAATGATGGTATGGGCAAACAAACCAATAGAGTAAGAGTCTCAAAGACAACATAGCTTATCACGATCACCAGCTTTTACCAGTAAACTTAGCTCCCAATCTGCAGATCATATTAAGAGCCGGGGGCTAATGTTATGAGTAATTTTTAGAACCACACAACTGGGATAGTGAAAGCTTAATGGACTAGCCCAGTCTGTGAAGGCCCAACTCGACCAAGATTGGGGTTGCGGAAGCAAGGCATCAAGTCACCAAAGATACGAACGCAAGTCATTGGCTAGTGAGGATCAAAGCAGCCACCTCAGGTCGTTAAGGACATGGTCAAGCTCGCAACTAGAAACATAGTTTCCCACCATCAATACAGAGAAGATCATTCAGTTACTCATTTAATATGACTCTGTTATTAATTGTTATAATTAATTTATGATCTATTTTTGTTATGGAATATATTGTAACACCCCAACTACTATAAAAAGGGGTAGAAATCATTGTAAGGGATAGATATATAGATATAGATAGACTGTATACTGAAAAACTCAGCAAAAGACTAAAAGTAATATATTCGTGGATGTAGGCCTTACATTCTAGCTGAACCACATTAAAAAGTTCTTATCCTCCCTTGTTCTTCCTTCCTTTTAATCTCTTCCTTGCATATTTACATTCACAATTTGTAGTTTAGGGTGTTGGACTTGAATTTATCAAATTTTACTGTCAACAAATTTCAATTTTCAAATCCTAATATTCATAGGTTTTTTGTTTCTCACAACAATCAAATCCATATTCTACAATCACTCATCTTTGTCTCAGACCCATATGGTAACATTTACTTCACAAAATGTTATACTAAGATTCACACAACAATTAAATCCATTGGCATTTACCTTGAAAAATATAGCTTTGGTAACATCTACTTTACAAAATTAGTTTTTTTAAAATTGAATAATAAGGTATAAGATAAAGAAGAAATAAATCCAAAGAAAACATAAAAGGTTATCATCTCAAAATGAGACCCATAAAAAGACAGAACAGAGCATAACATGACTTGGAATATTAAAAATAATGATTGTGTTAATATTGCACTATTGCTCCATGTCTAAAGGAAAAAGATCAAAACTTTTAACAAAATTATTTATGGTATTCAAAGTCTAGAAGCTAGCCTCATGAGGAAAATAAAAGGTTTGAAGGAACAAGAAATAGTCAATAGGATTAGGATTCTAAGAATACTAAAGGTATGACTAAAAAAAAATTCTAATTTATTTATTTTTTACTTTCTATATCAATTAGTTTAATTGTGATTTTTTCCTTTTGGGAACTTGGGCATATAGGCCAGCATTAAAGATCCAACTTTTTATTAACTTTTTTTCCTTTTCTATATCTCAAAATGATAATATTCTAAATACGATACACTTGACTAAATTTATGAGTCTATTGCATTTACACAAGTTTAACCAATTTGATCACGAGTCTAAAAGGATCGAGTTTGAGTGTCCAAGTTCACTTGGTTAAGTGTAGCAAACTCTTGAACTCGTACGAGTTTACGAGTTTAATCGTAAGTTTGACAATCATGCCACATGTATTTTTTTTCAAAAAAAACAAATTAATCCATTGCAAACATGCATGATGCTTTTATTTTGTCACATTTAAAAAAAAAGAATTATTAACTTTCAAGTCATTCTATTTTAATTTTGAAAATCAAGTTATAGTTGTCCATTCATTATAAACAAAAATTCTTTTTCTTTTTTTGGCACATACAAATATTTTTTTTAGTAATTCTTAATTTCCAATTTATTTTTAGGATTAAATTTTGATCTATGTATAGTACAAATGCCTTTCAACTTTTTTTTATGTTTTATTATGTCATTAAATATTTTTAATTATTTCTTAGTGGCCTAGCACATTCTTATTAATTGATAAATATATAAAAACTAACACTAATAATAGATTAAATTTAAACTCTTATTTTAATTATGCTTCAAAACAACTTGCTCAAAATCATTTCTTTTCATCTTTCTGCATCCGTCTAACTTGCTTCTTTCTCTTGATTTATATCACTAATCCAAACTCTTAGTTAAAAAATTTGTACTAAATATTTTCGATCACTTCTATGTTTGTTATTAGTGATCCGGCTCAAATTTAATCTTCTTATCCTCTCTTTTTTTGTTAATATAATTTTGAACACAATACATTTTACTTCCTTAAACTAATAAAAAATATTATATTTTTTCTTTAAAATTTAAAACCTTAAACTTAATTCTTAAAACCTTACACTTAATTCTTTTGACTTTTCACCAAGACAAAAAAGTTAACTTTCTACGGAAATAAACATAGCTACTACTTATGGTGTTCTTTGCTCACCTAGCTTATGCAACATGATAAATACAAACTTAATTTGGTATCAAGTGGCCTAATTAAAGTCCAATTTAACTAAAGGTAGTAAATTGATAAAAGGCCCCATTAACCTTCCAAACATTTATGAAGGGAAAGATATGGGTTTAGTTTATTAATATTGAATATTTTAATCTCTCACTAAAATTCTCTTAACTTGAGCATCAAAAAGGTTTAGCAATCTCTATCATTTTAGTCTTTTTGTAGGTGACTTCTGACTATTAGCCACTATCCATAGCTCCCAGAGTTTGAAGTGTTCATCAATTGAAACTTTAGAATAGTGAGAAGTTATCGTACAAATGTCACATATTATATGAAACTAGCTTATAGTCCATGCAATGTATAGGCTTCATTAGTCTTACTTGATGTAACAATAGACTTCACTATTTTAGATGGATTTTTTTCAATGAAAACGTCTATTAGAAAAAGTGACTAAATTTGAAAAAACCTAAACTTTCAAAAATTCTATTCATTTCTTCCAACTGAATTTTTAATTGATTTTCCAAAGAAAAATTGATCCAAAAATTCAAATATCCTAATAATTGTCCGTCCACATAGTCTCCCCCATATTTCCTTCTTCTTCATCCTTTGCCATACTAAAGCTCATCCTTGTCTTCCCAACTTGATTTTTATTCTTTGAATGTATTTTTCATAAATCTAAGCTGCTTAGCTTATTCTTAATGCTTTGTTTTATATTTTTTTTCCAATTATTTTTGTTGAATTATTATGTTTTTCATGATTTAATTAGCTTTTCTTATTTTGATGTATGTAGTTTTAGGTTTAAGTTTGTCTACAAGTTTATTTTCCAATTTTTTTACTTGGACACTGAGGTTAATGTTAACCTTAGCCCCTATGTTCTAAATTAAGCAAATTTTGTATTTTGATGATAGCAAATAATTTTAGTTGATTTTATTTGGTTTACTTTTAGTGGATCAATCCTGAATAAACTTGGATTTCTACTTGAAAACTTAGTTTAAGCCTTGTTTAATAAATTTGTAATGGTTTAGGTTTATGTAGTTTAGCTAAAATTTTGGAACTTTGTTTGGAAGGTTTGCCTCAGGGTTTTGTATAAAAAATTTTTGAAAATTTTCTCCAAAACCATTCTAATATATTCTTAAATGATTTATCTTATTTTTTTTAAAGTGTGGAATAATGTTTTTGGATTGAATTATAAGGTTTGAAATGGTTTTGTAAAAAAAAAAAATCACTCTATTAGGATGCAATTTAATTAGGCCATTTGCATTGATTTCGCGATCATGATCATGAGTATAGGGCAAGTGAATTTATCTGGTGATTCGAATAAGGAATTTAGACATATTTTTGCGATTTTGATCATAAGCATCTCAGAACTGATAGAAACTTTGCAACTTTTGACAATTCAAATTAGATTTTGTGCTATTTTTTGATGATTCGAATTGGACCCTTTATATCTACATTTTAATGATATTGATCCAAGTTTGATCAGAACTTCAAGTTATTTTTTGCAATTCTAATTGAAATTTAAAATGTAAATTCAAGATTCTGATTACAAAGGTATAATTTTAAAATAATGGTTTGTTTTTTAATGTGCATTTTCATTTGCTATAAATAATTATTTCACACTTTTTCTTAGTGTGAAAACCTAACCTCCAAGAGGCAAACACTATCGATTTTTCAATGTTTTTCTCAATTTCTTCAATTTAAGCTAAATTTGAGTGAATTTAATCCTTTAATGCTTCAATTTTGTAACTTGAACCATTGAGTTCTTGCAATTTTCTCTTATTTTCATATCAAACACTACTATATTTTCTAGGGGTTAGCTTACCTATGGCAGAAGAGTAGTTGAACTCTTTCTATTTGTTCTCTGAGTGAGGATCTCAAAAGGTTTACAATTGTGGTTGAGTAGTCATTATATCGACTTTTTCAAGTGCCTGTCTAAACTTAAATGGTTTATTATTATAGTAGATTTGAGCTTGGTTCAATGCTTGGAAGTAGATGTATGCTTTGAAAATGATTTTTCAATGAAAAAATACTATAAATTAGTATTTAAATCTCTTTATCCTTACTCTTTTACATTTTACACTTTATTTTGTTAGGATTCATTATTACTCATAATATTGTTAGATAGTTAATATTATGTTTACTATTTTCTCTAAAATTTTTGTGTGGTTGCACATTTTTTATTTCAAAGAAATTTTGTTGGTTTTGCTAAAATTAAAAAGAAGTTTTAAAATTGCAAAATTCTAATTCGCCCCCTCTTGATTGAATTCATAGCTACAATTAGTATATATTTTTAATTATTAATTAATTAATTATTGATATAAGATTATTGTAGGAGTTAATTTTTAATTATCAATTGTATTTTCTCATATATTTGAAGTAGAATTGACTAATTATATATTTGGAATTACATTTAATAATTATGTATATTGAATTAGATTGAGTAAGAATAAATAGTTAGATGACATGATATAGTTGTTGATATTACTTAAGAATTTTGTATATTTTGAGTTAGTAACTATTTCTAAATTAGAAGTTATATATATTTTGATTTTGTTAATTTTTAAAATTATTAATTGTGTTGTTGATATTAACTATTAATTCTTTTATTACTTTGCATTTCGTGAACGAAACTATTGAAATTGAAATTTGTGTTGTTGGAAAAATGAATATAGTCATATACATTGATAGCTAGTGGATGGATGATGCCATATATGGTCGAAGGTATTAGATGGCCCTCTATTCAGCAACAGCAAGATGTTGTCTGGGATCAGGAGACTAATGAGTTCTAGATTATCACAAATCAATATCTAGATACATTTTTATTATAAGAGGAGGAGTTATGTCATGGAAAAGTGTTAAGCAATCACTTACACAAACCTTTACTATGGAAGCAGAGTATGTCGTATGTTATTAAGCTACCAGTGAAGCTATATAGTTAAGGAATTTCATTGCTAGTTTTAATACTGTTGAGAACATCTCAAGGCCCCTAACCATTTACTGCAACAATGTTGATGCTATTAACTTCTCTCTGAATAAAAAAAATGTTCAACCCCATATAAAATACTTTGTTGTTAATTACCAATTTATGAGAGAAAAGATACATGAGCGCATTACTTGTATTAAGCATATTTCCATGGATTGTAAGCTAAAAAATCCACTAACCAAAGGCTTAGTAGTTGGAATGTATTATGATCATGTAATTAATATAGGTTTAGCAAGGTCTTTTGATGATTTAGGTTAGTGAGAGTATTGTATTTGATGTAATTACATTAAATTGTTATTTATCTCGATTTATTTATCAATTAAATATTCATGATATTGTCATACATTATAGTTTGTACATATTTTTAGTTATGACAAGTTATTAGAGATATTTAGACCCTATCTCACCATTGTGTTGAGAATATTGATTCTATTGACGGTGGATCCCGATTCTGCCTAAATCTAGCCAACAAAAGGGGTTCTTTTGGACCCAAACTGCTTTTTGGTCATGCAGACATGAACAAATATAGCAAACAGTAGATAATAGAGGAAGAGCCAGATGGAAACAAGAAGCTTTTAATGTGGTTCGACCAAAATCGAGCGGCACCGGTCCCTAGGTCCAAAATAATGTTTTTTTTCTTCTTGAGAGATTTGAGCAGAGTTTTAGTACAATATTTTATTTTTGGCTTCCCATCCTTACAGGGAGCTCCTTCCTCTTATTTATAGAGGAGAGGAGGTTATAATAGTAATTTCACATGTTGCAACATGTTACATCAAATAATTAATGAACAAGACAGTCTAGACTATGACAAAATGGCTTCTACAAGATGCTGGCTAACTTTCATAGATTACTTTCTGCAGGTGGGCCCTGGAGGTTGTTCTTTGCAAAATGGCGGTGCAAGCTATTTGAGTGGATGCCAGCCTTGTGTTTAACTTTTGTGAGTTCCTTGATATGCAATGTACTTCATCTCATAAGCTAGGTTTCTAGCTTAGGTTCGATGTTGACCTTTGGTCAGTGAGATCAAACTTTACAGGCTCATCACTGATGATGCGAGTTGAGGCTTATCCTTTAACGAGCTTGTGCTCGTAAGTGATCTAGGTCCTCCTTATTTGAAATTTCCCATTGCCAGAGCTTTATCAACATACTTTATGCAATATGAGAAAACACCCACAACACAAGCCCCCTAACTCTTAGTTCGCTTTGCAGACTAGGAGTTATAATGTGCTGGCAATCTTTGCTCATAAGTTACCATGCAGTCAAAGCTTAAGGTCAACTTGTCATTTCAACTACTCCAAGCCTTATCCTCTATTGCATGTGTTTTATAACCATTGAACTATTAGCCTTAGTTTAATCCAAAATAATAAATAAATCGGTGGTTGGGATTTTTCTCTGGACTCTTCGATGAGACTAAGCTGGCTTATTTAAGACAAAGGGAGTCCTCTTTCCTTCTTCATTAAGTGATCTGATGGGTGCTTCAAATAAGCCTCCCATATTTCTGTTGGTCTACTTTTTTGGAGGGACATGCATGGTTTGCTTCATAGGAGGTCTTTATGGGCAATCCTTCTTTGAGGATTTTGAAAGATATTGCATATATCTTAGATTATTTCCTCACAATGACGCAATGAGGTTCATCCTTTCCAGTCACTCCAGACTACTTTCTTTGAATCTTCTATACTGTGTGGAGGGCTGTAAATGAGCTCTGAACCAATAAGGGCGGCAAGAAAAAGATTGAGGGGCAAATGTGCCCACTGATCCTTCCATTGGCTGGAGTTTTTCTCCAACAAGGCCAGTTCTTCTTCCATAATGTACTAGTTGTAGGCTTGATTTGATTGGTACTCAAAATCTTGTAAATCTACCTTGTTGAGACTTTTTAATGAATGAACTTTTCTTGTAATTCTTGAGTTCTGCTTTGAATACTCTATATCTTACAAATGACATAAATTGCAAAAAATGATACAGTCAAGAAACCAATCAGTCATGCCTTTCAATGAGAAATGAATCTGGGCAACGAGGTGCCTTCATGAGAAATGAGTAGAATATAGATTGGTTGCATGAGAGTTACAAGTTTGTTTCAAGTGTCTCTATGCCTTAACTAGACTGGAGGTCGTAGTTGGCAAATGAGTTTATTTTAAGTGTCCCCACGTCTTCAACAAGCGTATAGCTATGCTAGAATTGAGCTTTATTAGCGCCTCCACACCTCAATGAGCACATAGTTATGTTGCAATTGAGCTTTTATTAGTTAGCTATGCTGGAATTGAGCTTTTATTAGCCTTTCTGCCTTAGTGAGTACTCAGCTATGCCAGAATTGAGCTTTTATTAGCGCCTTCGCACCTCAACGAGCGCACAGATTTTTCTAAAATTGAGCTTTTATTAGCGCCTCCACACCTCAGCTAATGAGCTAGCAAAAAAATTGGAGTTTAACTTCATCAACACAAAATAATTTTCTTCTAACATAACATTTTGCTGAAAATCATCTGCTATAAAGATTTAAGACATTTTTATTGGTTTCTGAATCAAATTGCATCATCAATATGTAATTTGAACTAAATGCCGTTACTCTTGATTAGGATCTCACTGGGGATACTAAGGTTGTTGCCCTATAGGTCATACCATATACCTTTGCAGGCGACCTCTTCTAATGAGATCCTCTATTGCATCCTTTAGTGCCCAATACTTCGAAATGTTATGCCTGACCTCGTTGTGATCAGCATAAAATTTATCTTTATTCCTAAATCTATCAGGAGTCCATAGAGGTTTAGGCTTCCTAAAATCTTCTCCATCTTGTTTTGCTAGGAATATCCTATCCTGAGTATTAGACAAAATACTGTAGCTTTCGTGGTGACCTTAGTGCCAAGGCTACTCATCTCTGCTCCTCTTAACAAGTTGAAAGTTGGAGTTCTCCTTTGCATCTGCATGATGGCTTCTTTTCTTTTTATGATTAGAGTTGCTCGCCTCAGGCTTCTTCAAACCAAAGGTTTCATCCCATCTGACTTGCTTCATAGCTCACTCATAAAAATCCCCAATATCCTTTACTGGAGACTTGTATATGTTTTTGTATAGCTTTCCATCCTTGTGGAATCCCAAAGAGATCGTTGCCATAATAGTCTCTTCTGAAAGATTATCTATGTTATTGATCTCATGCCTGAACCGAGAGATGTAGTCCTTTTGTGACTCATCTTTCTGTTGGAAAATTGTAGCGAGGTGGTAAGATGGAGCAAGCTACCTCTTTAGCACCTGTACTGGTTGATAAATTTCCTTTGACACTCTTCCCAGCTGCTAATGTTATGAACTGGAAGACTTCTAAGCCATGTTTGGGGCAAGCCCCCTAGTGTAGCTAGGAAAACATGGCATTTCACTAGGGGATCAATTGTCTGGAGATCCATTTGGACATTGAATGCATCCAAGTGGTTATACAAGTCGCTATCTCCATCATATAGTGGAATTATGGGGATTTTGAGCTTAGAAAGGAATTAAGGGAATGACTGAGTTTCAATTTCTTTGGTAAACGGTGACCTCTCCTCGTAACGAGCCCGATCATTTGGATGTTGTTGTAGGCATTCCTCAAACTATTTCATCTTTCAAAACAACTCTTCCACCAATGAGTCCAGTGTCTCATATCACTAACAGAAAGATTGTTGATTCTGTTGGCTTTCTTGGTCATGATGACAATGACTTGAAACTTACTCTTATGAGTAGTAGCCTAAAAAATGTTCTTGATTGGCTCTACACAGAGATCTATCTTGTTGCTACTAGAGAACATTTTCAAGTGCAACAGCTTTGGCCTACCTTTGCACACTTTAAGCCTGAGCTTGTGCTAGCACTACAACTACCTTAGTTAATTCTCCCATCATATTTTCTAGTTTCTCCTAACGTTGAAGCCAGGTTTATACTTCGTCAGTTCCATTAACAATAGTAGCAGGTTGGAAAGAGCTAGTTGGGGGAAAACCAATAGCAATGCCTACGACAGGAGTAGTGGAAGAGTTTGTTATAGACACATAACCTTTCAGTTGATCAACCAGGGTGTTTGAAGTTTTGGTGGCTCTTCCTCTAGCCATTTCAGTTGTACAAAAGAGCAAATAGAAAAATAGAGAAATAACCAGATAATATATGAGTCCCACCGGGCATGCTAAAATATTGACAGTGGATTCTAGTTATGCCTAAGTCTAGCCAACGAGAGGGGTTCTTTCAGAGCCAAGCTATTTTCCGGTCATGCAGACATGAACAGATATAACAAATAGTAGATAATAGAGGAAAAGCAAGATGGAAATAGGAAGCTTTTAACATGAATCAGCCAAAACTGGGCGGCACCAGTCCTTACGTCTACGGTAATATTTTATTGCTTCTGGAGAGATTTGAGTAAAGTTTTAGTACGGTATGTTTTTTTGCTTCCCATCCTTATAGGGAGCTCATTCCTCTTATTTATAGAGGAAAGGAGGTTACAATAGTAATTTTACATATTACAATATGTTACATCAAATAATAAATGAATAAGATAGTCTAGACTACGACAAAATGGCTTCTGCAAAATGCTGGCTAACTTTTGCAGATTACTTTTTGTAGGTGGGCCCTGGAGATTGTTCTTTGTAAAATAGCAGTGCAAGCTATTTGAGTGGATGCGAGCCTTGTGCTCAACTTCTATGAGCTCCTTGATTTGCGATGTGCTTCATCTCGTGAGCTAGGTTTCTGGCTCAGGTTCGCTGCTAGCCTTTGGTTAGCGAGATTGAACTTCGTGGGCTCGTTACTGATGATGTGAGATGAGGCTTATCCTTTAGCGAGCTTGTGCTCTTGAGTGATCTAGGTCCTCCTCAATTGAAATTTCCCACTGCGAGGGCTTTATCAGCATACTTTATGTAGTACAAGAAAATACCCACAATAGATTCTTAATTGGCATCTTGGGTAGATGAGAGGACCATTATATGGAGATTTATATATAGTCATGTTTACTATTATATAAATCTTGTTATGCACATTTTATGTTAAATTTTGATCAGCAAGATGTAAGTATATAATATATATGACGTTAATATCTCTATAGGATATAATATTTTATACTATTGATGCTTATAATCTCAATTGAAACCTATGGGTATAATAGTATCATAATTACTTTGACATTTACTTGAAGTGACTACAATTTCTAAATTATGTGGTTTAAATTGAAACTTATCAAGATTTTCTAAATTAGACCTAATATAATTTAGGAATATATTTATAAAGTGTCAAAGTATTATTAGCCCATATCAGTGATATTAAAATTTGAGCCTGTTATGGTACTTAAGCTTGATCTGTGAACTGAGTATTTTCTTATGATGATCGTATTATTACCTAAATAACATTATTTTTCATGGGCCATACTCCTAAACCCTAGTTAGCTGCATTCTAACTCACTAGGTTATAGCTAGTATTCTCCCTTTTAGTGTGACAGTCAAAGTTTCAAAGGATTAATGAATCTGTTAAAGGAGAAATCAATATCGGAATGAATCTTTCATAACATCTCAACATCAAAGGATGAATCAAATCTCGAACTTAGGTAATACTAATGCCTAATTTTATTTTATCTTATTTGCATTCTATTTATGTCATAATAACATAATTTGTTCAATCTAATTTCTATATAATTTTAATAGTCAATAGCATACATTGAATTTCGAGTGGATTTTCTTATCCTATTTTTACTTTTTCCTTTAAAAAAAAATTGGAATTTGTTGTGCCTTCTTGATGGGAGCATAAATGGACCTTGCTAGCTCTCTCTCTCTCTCTCTCTCTCTCTCTCTCTATATATATATATATATATATATATAACTTGGACATTCATTAGTTTCTGTCCTAAAAATGGTGAAGGATTATGAGTTTGTATTTCATCATGGCACATAATTATTGGCCTAATTGGAAACATTTGGTGCTTGCAGAAGTTGCTTGTGGAAAGAGCAATTAATAACAAGAATTCACAACGCCC
>JANHAO010002267.1:0-29328 GCA_026873985.1 Saraca asoca
TTCATGGAAAAACCTTACCAATCACATCTGCAAGCAGCAAAACGAATTTTATGATATGTGAGTGGTACCCATGATAATGGGATCTCTTACTCCTACTCCAATAATTTCAGTTTGGTAGGATACACAGATAGTGACTGGACAGGTGATGTGGAAACTCGAAAAAGTACTTCTGGGTATGCTTTCTTCCTTGGACAAGGATCTTTTTCATGGTCCTCAAAGAAACAATAAGTTATTGCGCTTTCTACAGTAGAAGCAGAGTACGTGGCCGCAGCTTCTACAACATGTCAAGCAGTTTGACTTCATAGGATACTCGATGAATTAATACATGAACAGGGAGGTCCTACGAAAATCATGTGTGATAATAAGTCGGCTATTGCAATGGCTAAAAATCCAATTTTCCATGGAAGAAACAAACATATTGATATCAAGTATCATTATATTCGTGAGTTAGTAAAAATGGTAAAATTAAACTAGAATTTTGTAAATCTGAGGATCAAGTTGCAAATATTCTGACAAAACCACTGAAGGCGGATGCGTTTGAGAAACTGAAGATGATGCTTGGTATTATTTCAAAATCAAATTTAAGGGAGGCTGTTGAAAATAATCTAAATTAGATTTTAAAAATAAAAAAAGATAAATAAGATTGATGTGTTGGGATAGGACTATAAGTCTTTTTTGTGAAAAATAATGTTAATTTATTAGGATAAAGTTGAAATTTTTTTTCCTTATCTTATTAGGATAGTTTACTTATAAATATAATTTATTTTAAATCTTGTAATGCAATCAAAGGGAGAGAAAGAGAAATAAGTTAGCAAACTTAAGAGTTTAGATAGAGAGTTCCTTTATGTATTGAGTTAAAGTCATAATCAATAAATTTCTCTTTTCTTATATTTTTCTCTAAAATTCTTCTTTTTATTCTTTTGATACTAATAGATGGCATAATAATGAGCAATCTTTTAGAGAAAGGATAAGGAAAACTGAAAAAGTTATTTTATATTTTGATGAGGATGCCAAAACTCATATATTGGAATAAATGAAAATTAGCCGCGGAGCGCATTCAGTCTGGCCCGAGGCTCTGAATTCATTCCGCAAGGTTGTGCTTAAGTTTAGCTTCGGAAAGGTGCTGCGCTGTTTCTCAATAACCGGATTATATAAATCAGTAATTATTTGATAATTGATAATATTAATTGTTTATATAAAAATATTTAATAAAATTAATAATTATTTATATATAAATTAATATATAAAAATATAAGTATATTTTATAATTTATTTAAATATTTTTATTTAAATAATATTTTAAATTTTAAAATATTATTTATTAAATTTTTTTAAAAATTATTACAATTTATTATCTATTATATTTTCTTTTAAAAAATAAATATATAAATTATTATATTTATTATTTTTCTTTAAAAATAAATAATTATAATTTATTAGTTATTAAATCTCTTTCAAAAATAGACAATTATAATTTATTATATTTATTAAATTTTTAAGAAATAAATAATTATAAACTATTATTTATTATATTTTTTAAGAAGTAAATAATTCTAATTTATTACAAATTTTTATTTTAAAAATATATGATTTAGAAAACAAATAAATTTATTATTATTTATATTGTTATTTCTTATAAATTAATAATAAAAAAGAGAGAAATAATTAAATAATATATTTAATATATATGAACAATTTAAGAAATAATTTATCATAAAAAATATTTTATATTTATTTTTATAAAAATTTTTTTTATTATATTGAAGATAATGATGCTAAAAATTGAATTGATAAGAGTAATGATATTTTTTTACTTCCTAAATGTTAAATAACTAATTAAAAAAGCTGAATTTTATAATTTTTTATGAGTAAAAAATTAATTCAAATAGTCATTTCTCAAATACCCATACTAGTTAATTGATTTAGTCAAATAATTAAAACTTTTTAAATTAATTAAAAAAATTTAAATCAATTAAAAATTAATAAAAAATTATTTATCAACGATCAAACACGCATAAAACATTTTAAGCGCAGAAAGAGTTTTGTCCAGCCTAGACATACATTTTCAAACACAGCCTAGGTCTCAAACATAAGAGGTTTTTTTTTTTTTTCACACTGTTTGAAAAATGTGAGAGGATTGTAGGTACTTTTCAAACCACAGGGATTATGTACAATCAGAATACTTGAAGAGATTTTTATGTAATTTACTTTTTTTTTATAACTATATATAGCATGATTTAAATTAACCTACTATCGTTAAATTTAAAATAATCTCAAATTATTGTTTAACAAAAGTATAAATGAAAGTAATTCAAATAAACACTAATCTTTATATAACTAATTTGAATTAATTAATATTTTAATTATTTTTATTTTATTATATATAATTATTTAAATTGTAGTTATTAACCATTTTTCAAATATTATTTTTAGAATTTTAGTACAATTCTTAAATGAATTGATTTATTAGTCCATTTAATTTTGAATCAATTCTAACTTAATTAATTTATTATTCATATTGAACAGATTAAATCGTTTATAATTTTAGCACATATGAATTCAATCCAAACTTGTATAATATATTTTATATTTATGTTACATTATTATATCATATTAGAAATTGTCATCCAACTAAAAAATTGGCCTATGATCATCCCCAACTTTATTGCGGAATTTTTTTTATCACATATTACATAGTAAAGTTGTTCATTGCATCCCACGCATCTTATTTTTCTTAATAATTTTTTTACTTATATATTCATTATAATTAATAACAGGAATCAGCATCATGACAAATAATAATAATAATAATAATAATTTGAACAATGGCCACAAAACCTAAATAGTTCAACTGAAAAATTAAAGTAACTCAAGGACCTGAAGATAATTTCACTATATACAGAGCATGACTGGCTCGAAGATGGGGAAGCAACTTAAAGTGCGAGATTGGCGGTGTGATTACCATAAACTGAGAGACACGGTTGAGTCAGTATAAAAGACGCGTCAACGTCGCGCGTGACTCACAACGGCATGCGAGTTGCGATGAAGTGCATGGCTCGGGCCCTTCTTCCGGCACAAAGGTTCTCCTTACTATTCTTTGTCATTTTTTACCAAATTAGAAATCCATTCCATTATAGTATTATTAGAATAAAAGGTAGAAGAACTAAATAACTTGCATTTAGTGTTGGAATTAAAAATTAAAAGAATAAAATAAAAAAAATTGAAAGAGAATATGAGAAAAAAGAATTTTTTTTAATTATAACTTTAATTCAATATATAAAGAAACTCTATTTAATTCACAAGTTTGCTATCTTATTTCTCTTTCTCACTTTTTGATTACATTATAAAAACTGAAATAAGATATATTTATAGACAAAACTAAACTAATAACATAAGAAGAAAAATCTTTAATTTTATCCTAACAAATGAACATTATTTTTACTAAACTTTATCTATTATATTCAAAAAATAAAGACTTAAGATATATCCTAATAGATCAACCTTATTTTTACTAAGCTTTATCTACTACATTAAAAAAAAAAAAAGACTTAAAGTTTATTTCAAATCCAGTTTTATCTTATTATAGTTGAGACTTTAGTTTTCACGATTTAAAATTTCGGCCTTTATCATTTTTTTTTTCAAAATCTAATTTAGATTATTTTTAACAACCTCCTTTAAATTTGATTTTGAAATAATACTAAGTATTATCTTCAGTTTGTTGAATGCATCCGTTTTCAGTAATTTTGTCAGAATGTTTACAACTTGATTTATAGACTTATAAAGTTTTAGTTCAATTTCACCATTTTTTACTAACTCGCAAATATAATGATATTTGTGCCAATATGTTTGCTTCACTCATGAAAAACTAGATTTTTGGCCAATGCAATACCTGATTTATTATCACACATGATTTTTGTAGACTGCCTATTAATGTATTAATTCATTGAGCATCCTACAAAACCAAATTGCTTAACATGCCATAGAAGTTGCAGCCATATACTTCGCTTGTACTATGGAAAGCACAACAACTTGTTGTTTCTTTACGAACCATGAAAAAGATCTTTGTCCAAAAAAGAAAGCAGACCTAGAAGTGCTTTTTTGAGTTTTCACATCACATACACGATCACTATCTGTGTATCCCACCAAACCGAAATTATTAGAGTAGGAGTAAAAGATCCCATTATCATAGATATTACTCACATACCATAAAATTCATTTTGTTGCTTACAAATGTGATTGGCGAGGTTCTTTCATGAATTGACTAATAATTCCCATATCATAGGTGATATCTGGTCTGGTACATGTTAGATATCTTAGAGTGCCAACTATGCTTTTGAAATATGTGAAATTTATTAGTTCTCCATTTTTTTTCCTTCTTTAACTCTAGCCGTTCTGCAAGTAGTGTTCGGATAGGCTTGAGCGACTCTATTTTTAGACGCTTCAAAATATCATTGGCATATTTTTGCTGAGAAATAAAAATGCCATCATCAGTCTGTTGCACTTCAATGCCTAAAAAATAGGACATCAATCCCATGCTTGTTATTTCGAACTGGCTAGTCATTGCCTTTTTGAATTTATCAAACATCTTTTTATAATTTCCTGTAAATATCAAGTCATCAATATAAATACAAACAATAATGAAATCACCATTAGGTTCTGACTTGATATATAGGGTATACTTATAAGGACATTTCTGGAAATCTTGCTGCAGCAAGTATGCATCAATCTGACTATACCAAGCACAAGGTGCTTGTTTCAACCCATATAATGCCTTTTTTAATTTGTAAACTTGCTTTTCATATCTTTTCTTCATGTAAATAGGTGATTGCTCAACATAAACCTCCTCATCAAGGAAGCTATTCACAAATGTTGATTTCATATGCATCTGTTGATCTGTTGAATTTTTCATCGATTTTGAGCTACAAGTGCTACAATCATTCGAATAGAATCCATTCTAGCAACAGGTGTAAATACTTCAAAGTAGTCAATTCTAGGCTTCTTTTTGTAGCTTTTTACAACCGGTCTTGCCTTCAAGTGATCCCCCTAACTGTAAGGTTTGTGCTATGTCTTGTATACCCATTTGACTCCAGTAGACTTCTTCCTAGGTGGTAAAGTAGTTAACTCCCATATGTCATTTTTCTCCATTGAATGAATCTTATCATGCATTACTTGAATCCATCGTTCATCAGTTATTTCATCTTTATGGGAAACTAGGTCACAATATGCAAATAGGTAAAAGTTAACAATAGTTTCATTAGTAGATATATCTTCATGATTATTATCATATGTAACCACATAGTCTTGCAAGTGAGCTGGCATCACTTGTGTTTGTTTAGGACACTTTGATGTCTCCAGAACTACTATGGGTGGAGAAAAGTTTCTAAGGAATGAACTGTTAGGTGAAAAATATTTCTGTTTCCATTTACTTAGGTTCATCTTCTATGATAATACCTTGTTGTTGCTCATCTCTTTGATTCTATGCCTATGCTTCATCTTCAATGAACTGAACATCTTTACTCATAATCACTTCTTTTGTTACAAGATTGTATAATTTGTAATCCTTGGTCACTTCACTTTAGCCAATGGAAATGCACTTTTGGCTTTTGTCATTCAGTTTCTTTCTTCACTCATATGGAATATATGGATACACAAAACATCCAAATATGAGCAAGAAAGAGAATTCTGGCTTGTTATCACTCCAAGCTTCGTCTGGGTTTCTTCCGAGAACACTTTGTGTAGGACACTTGTTAAATAAAAATACAACATAGGCAAAAGCTTTCGCTGAAAAAGGTTTTAGCAGAGTTTTAGCTTTCAATAAGCTCATGGCCATCTCAAAAATTGTTCCATTTTTTCTTTCAACTATACTATTCTATTGAGGAGTATAATTGGCTATTAACTGATGTTGGATTCCTTACCTTTTATAGAAATTTGAATATTTATTTGAAATAGACTCTCCTCCTCTAATAGATCTCAAAGTTTTTATATAACAACCACTTCATTTTTCTACAAAAGTATTAAATTCTTTAAATTTTTCAAAGGATTTTGATTTTTTTTAAGAAAATGTACCCAAGTCTTTCTAATAAAATTATCCACAAAGATTAAAATATACCTTTTATGTCCAAATGATTTTACCTTAACTAGGCCACAGATGTTTGTGTGTACTAACTTCAAAGGTTGCCTGACCCTTTTAGCTTTTCTAATTGGAAAGGAGTCTCTGTGTTATTTTTCAAGAATACACCCTACATGCTTTTGATCAAGAGCTTTAATTGCTAGTAAGCTTGTTACCATCTTTTTCTGACCTAATAGTTTCAACTCATAGAAGTTCAGATGACCATGCCGAAGATGCTACAACCATTATTCATCTTTCAAAATCATTGAAAAATTTATCAATGTTCCTGTTTGCAAGGTGAGAGGAAATATGCAATTCTTTGTCATCTGCATTGTTGTAATCATTTTTCCATTTTTGCCTTTGATTGTGCAAATTTCATTATAGATGTTAATTTTGTGTCTTTTTTCAGAGAGTTGGCCAATATTCAATAAGTCCTAATAAAGACTTAGCACAAAATAGACATCAACAATAGTAATATTTGTATTGTCTTTGGATTTAATGTTGATTTTACCTTTGCCAGTAACAAAAATTTTGGATTTGTTCCCAAAATTTACTTCTCTATGTATAAATTTATCTAGATATGAGAAAAGCTCCTTCCTTCTATACATGTGATTGCTACACTTAGTATCAAGACATCGTGTATCTGTATGCTCTATATCTGGCTCATTAGATTTACATGCAAGCACTAGGTTCTCTGTTAGCCTAGCTAGCTTATTTTCTTTAGTTTTGATGTTAAAAAATAATATTTCTTAATATCTCAATCTAACTATATGTTTAAGTGTTTGTTAATTTTGCAGGTTCAAAATTGATTAAGTAATGCTTAAGAGATCCACATCAACTTAGTATTCTTTCTTTAATTTTATAGGATTTTTTGTAAGTGAATTCTAAGTCAATTTGATCCAATTATGCTTTATAAAACAACTTAATTTGTGATACCGTAAATAAGTTAAAATGAATTTTAAATCAAAAGTTTTCAAACAAACTTGTTATATGTTCCTTCACAAGTTAAACTTTTATAAAAACTATTTTTCATTATGTAAATCGATTCACGAATCGATTTATCATTGGAAAACTTGTGAAATTAACTTAAATCAATTCACCAATTGATTCATGAAGAAAACTTTTCTTATCGAAGGTTTAAAATTTTTCTGAAGAGATTCTCTAATTGATTCAATACCTGATTTCAAAATACTATCAATACCTGATTTCAAAATACTATGATATGATTCATAAATCAATTAGTTAGTTATTAGTTTATTATAACCACTACGAATCGATTCAAGGACTTAAAATTAGTTATTTTTCAAAAGACAGTTACTTCAACTATAAATAGACTAAGCCTCATTTATTTCATAATACATTGCAACAAAAACAAAGAAAATCTCAGAGCTTAAACCTGATCTTGCTATTTCCCCAATTCTCATCAATTCAATCAATATTGGATCAAACTGTTGAAGGATTCACTTTAGATTATTGAGATTTACATCAATTGAATTATTGTATCTCTAACTCAAACTTTTTCTTTCTATTTTAGATTTTTAGGTGTTAGGAATCTTGGATATAAAGTAAGAGGTTGATCTTTCTTTTGCATCCTTTTAGAATTGTGAGATTGATTATAATTGGTGGAAGGTGATTTGAATTCTTGTGATATTTCCTAGGTTATGAGATTGATTATAAGCTGTAAGAGATTAAGAGTTTTTGTATCATAGGTCTTACAAGAGTCTAAAAAAATTCTTATTGTAAAACTAGTGTGTAAGAGCCCAATTTAATTCCTATGATTAATAATAGAATAGATCATCTGGTTGATGATTAATCCAGTGCATGTAGACTTGAATTGTGGTTTCAATTTAAGTTGAACCACTTAAAAAATTCTGTGTCTTGATTCTTTTGTCACTACTTTTACACTTCTACACATTTTTCTATTTTTGCATTAATTCTACAATCTAATTTTCTACTATTTCAATTAATAGACAATTTAATTGTTAATCATATAATCTAATATAATTCTTGCAAACAAAAAAGTCTTCTGCTGTGTATTTACTTGCAAATTAAAATTAACAACCATATTACAATTGACATAATTGTTGAACTCATTTAGAATCAATACAATTAAAGAGTATAAAATTCCTCTTAGGGAATAAGGGCAAGATTATAACTCTTTTTTTTTTTGGGACCAACATTTTCTTCCATATTTGTGGTATTTGCATGCTCTGCAGACTCATCCAGCATCTTGATATAGCACTTATTTCGATAATGTTCATATTTTTTGTATCTAAAATATTGAACATTAGATTTGTTATCTACTCTATTATGACCTCCTCGATGTTTTGAAAAATTGCTATCACTTGATTTTTCTTTGTTGATGGAATTAGAATATCCACCTCTTCCACATCCCTATCCTCACACTTGTCCACCACGACCTCAACCACTTTGGCAACTTTCTTGATTTTGGTGATTCATAATGCTTTGCAAAATTTGCTCAAGACTTGAGCTTATGGCTTTTTGATTCATCCGTTACTCGTGTGAACATAACAAATCCATTAACCTTTTCATTGACATGATTTATATATCTTGTGATTCTTTGATTGCTGCAACAATGTAATCAAACTTTGTAGTAAAAAATTACAAGATCTTTTCTACAACTTTGGTGTTTGGATTTCTTCATCATTGACTCTTAATTGGTTAACTACAAATTGAACTCGATCAAAGTAGACTGAAATCGATTCTGAGTTGTTAATGACTCAAATTGTCTCGTAATATTTGTAGCCGCACTCATCTGATACAATCATCACTTTTGTAGGATTTTTGCAAAATATCCCATGCCTCCTTTGCGTATTCACATATGATTTTTCCAAATATTGGTTTCTTAATGGTTTGAAAAATTGCATATAATGCATTTCGATCATTCTTTCGAGTCTCCACTAGTGTATCTTTCTTATCTTTCTCCAGTGCATCAAACTCTTTTTAATCTTGTACTTCAGTATAGCCAATCTCCTCCAAATTCTACAAATCGTAGGATTTGAAAAATACTCTCAACTGGACACTCCAGTTGTCATAGTTTTTGCCATTCAATTTGAGAAGCTAATTTGACATCATTTCACAACTTGGCTCATATACCAGGTATTAGAACTAAAAACCAAAACAACAAAATAAAAAAGAATTTTTTGGAGAAGAATATGATAAAAGAGAAATTTTTTAATCATAACTTTAACTCAATATATAAAGAAACTCTATCTAACTGATAAGCTTACTAGTTTATTTCTCTTTCTTGCTTTTTAACTATATTACAAAAACTGAAACAAGTTATATTTATAGGCAAAATTAAATTAACAAGATAAGAAGAAAAATCAATAACTTTATCCTCACAAATCAATATTATCTTCATTAAGCTTTATTTACTATATTCCAAAAATAAAGGCTTAACACTTATTCTAACAGATCAACCTTATTTTACTAAGCTTTATCTATTGCATTCAAAAAAATAAAGACTTAAAACTTATCTCAAATTCCAGTCTTATCTTGTTACAGTTGAAGCTTCAATCTCTACAATTTAAGAATTTGACCTTTATCATTTTTTTTTAAAATCTAATTTAAATTATTTTTAACACATAGACTCTACTTACTATTATTAAAGACAGATTAATATTATGGTAGAATTAAATATATTTTTCTTCTTTGTTTAGTAATAAATGTTGGTTTCATAGCCTTAATAAAATATTAATTCAATATTTAGAATGAGGTCTTCAAGAGTAATATTGGAGATATTCTTCAATAAATGCTTCAAAGTTATTTCCTCTCACATAGGATGAATTTTAGAATTTTTAGGATTCATCTCATATCAGAGGAAATGACTCTGAAATGTCTTCACAATTTTAAGACTTACTCTATATAAAAGAAAGTGACTTTAAAATATTTCTACAAAAGTATCTCAATACCATTGAAGTCTTTAATATCCCCACAATTTCAAGACTTACTCCATGTAAAAGAAAATGACTTTAAAATGTTTCCACAAAAGTGTCTCAGTACCATTCAAGTCTTCAATATCCAAGGATTCAAAATCGAAATAGAGAAATTCTATAATGAGCTCAAGCTTGTGAAACATTAAGTATTTTAATCGTTACTTTTTGACCAGTGTGATATTGGATTAAGAACAAATTCTTAACCTAATGATGTTTTGAAGCAATTTTCTAACGTGATGTGAACTTTTTTTTAAAAAAATATATATAAAGTAAACACTAGCTTGATCAATAACATCGAACAAGCCAACGCTCTCTCGTAGTAATTGATAGAGCCTGACGGCATGGGCAGAAAGTTAGTAGAACTAACATTGCCAAGTTTGAAAAGTGGTAAGCAATAATTCCCAAGTCCTATTAACTATTTAGTCAAATAACTTAAAATAATAATCTATTAAATCAAAGGAGAGATTGCCTCTAAATTAATCTTACGTGTAAACTTATTTATATTTAGTTTATTTATATATTTTTATCATTAAATCTATAATAATATTTGAATAAGAATAAGTGTTAAAATTTTTATAATATATATAAATTTAATGATAGAAATATACAAACAAATTAAAGATAAATGAGGTCACATAAAAGATTAATTTAGAGACATTCTTTGCATAGTTTTAATACGTTATTATTTTAAGTTATATAGCTAAATAGCTAATGGGGTTTGGGTAGAAGGATCTAGATTCGTTGGAGTTGGAGTGTAACTGCACAGCGTGCAGTTGAATCCTGATTGTTCGATTTTCGATCTGACGATTCAGATCATAGATAATTTTATATTTAAAAATAAAAAAAAGTTAAAAATAAGTTATGAGCTGCAATTTGATCCGTCAGATCGCAGATCAAACAGTCAGGATTCAACTGAACGGCAGTTATCCCATCAACTGCAGTAAATTCGGATTCTGGGTAGAATTGCTTGCCCCCACCCAGTTTGCCAGCTGGACAACATTAGTTTTGTTAACGTATTGCTCATGCTGTTAGGCTCGATCAATTATCGTAGGACAACGTTGGCTTGTTCAACGTTTTCTATTTCGTACACGTTGATCAGGTTGACATTTACTCTACAATTTTTTTGAAAAAAAAAGTTCACATTATCTTAGGAAATTGCTCCAAAACAACATTATGTTGAGAATTTGTTTTCCATCCAACATTACATTGGTCAAAAGCCTTTAATCGTTGGATTCTCTTTCTTATATTTCAATGTGTATTTTTTATTTAATTTATTCATTTTAAAATTTAAAAGAAAATAATTTAATAATAAAAATATTTAAAACTAAAATATTTTAGTTCTCCATAAATATTAATTTTTTAATTTAGTTTCTATTTAATTTTTATTATCAATTTATTCATCAACAAATTTAATTTTTTTAATCAACTCCTTTCTTTCATTTATTTCATATTTTGTTAATTAAAGTGATGATTTGAAAGTTCATAATCTAATATAATATCCTCCTATGCATGTTAAACACTAAATATAATTTGGATAAGAAGATTAAGTGTTTATTTAGACTAAAATATTTTATTAAATGATTAAAAAAAGAAATTAAAATGATAATCTCATCTTACAGCTTTTGAAGTAAATCCATGTGGAAGGTTTAAAATATGAAGGCTCTCATGCATTGGAGGATATCATATTAGATTTTAACCTTTTATATCATCAATTTTTTTAGCAAAGTTATAAATAAATAGATAAAGAAACTTGATTAAATCAAATTAAATTTGTAGAGGACCAAATTGAGAATGAATATTAAATAATGACCAAATTAAAAAAGCTTACATATATGAGGGACCAAGATATTGTTTTAGTCAAACACTTAACATGCTAAGAGCTTTGAATTTTCCATACAATTACACAATAAAAAAAAATTACAAAAAGATAGTTCTTAGATATATTAACTAGGAAGAAGATTAAATCTATAATTTTTAAGGCTAAATACACTAAACTTTGAGTCATATGCACATAACCTTTGACATTTAAAATGATGCATCTAACCTTTTTTACTTTAAGAGTGTGTATGATATAATTAACTGATCATCGATAAGTTAACTGTTAATTATTTTACTAACTATTAATTATTAGTTAAAAACTGGTAAGCTAACTTATTATATTAGAAGTACTTGGCACAATTAATCGGTGAATTAGCTTATATTGTAAGATAATATAAAAGGACATGTTAATATTATTAGATAATATATAAAGTCAATTAATTTATATTTATTTTGAGTTTAAAATATATTATGCAATTAAAACATTCAAAATAAGAATAAAATTGTTTAAAATTTAATTACTTATATTTTATGAAATTATATATTTATTTACTTATTTTTATTTATTTATGTTAAATTAATATGTATAAGCCCAATATACAATGTGTGGATTTTTTGTTCTCTTTGACTTTATGAAAAAGATATTGAAAATAATATAATATTAGATAAAAATAAGCATTGAAAATGATAATTTTTAAGAATATGGACTGTCAATTAACAAAAAAAAGGGGGATAAATTAAAAAAAATAAAAGCTTAATTTTAATCTTGAAATAAATTTTTTCCCCCAAAAGGTTAATACACCAAATATCTTTAAAATATAAAAAAGAATTATTTAATCAAGATAAAAGGTTATGATCTAACTTTTTTGATATGCCAAATACATTTTTCCTACATATATCTATTTTAACCCATAAACCTTGATAGTCTATAAACAATAGAGAAAATGAAAAAAAAAAATAGAACACATACATAACATTTTTCACTTGAAATACTGGAAATTTGGTACATTTTATATAAATGTATTATTTTATTATAAATATTTCTAACTAAACTATTTCTTTTTAGTTTGTTTAATGCAAGTAACTAATAAACTAACTGTTAACTATTTTACTAGCTGTGAGTTATCAGCTGTTAATTGAAAGTTGATAATTTACCTGATTGTATTAGAAGTGTTTAGTAAAATTAACTGTTAAACTAACTTATAAATGTAAAATGGCATAAAAGGATATATTAATATTATTAAATAATATATAAAGTATATTCATTAATATTTATTTTGAAACTAAAGTACATTAATTCAATTTAAATATTCAAAATAAGAATAAAATTATCTAAATTTAATTAATTATATTTTATAATATCATATATTTGTTTATTTACTTACTTATATTTATTCATTTATGTTAAATTAATGATCATGAACCAAATATGTAATAATATGTGAATTTTTTTTATCCTCTTTGAATTTTATAAAAAAAAAATATTAAAAATAATATAATATTAAAAAAAATTTGAAAATGAAGATTTTTAATTAACTAAAATATAGACTCTCAATCAATCAAAAGAAGAGGGATAAATTAAAAAAATAATTGAAAGTTCTATTCTAATAAACTATATAGTTTATTAAAAGAGAATTTTTTTTCTTCAAAAAAAGTTAATACACTAAACAATTCTAAAATATAAAAAAGAGCTGTTTGACCCAGATCAGAAGACTAAAAGCTAACTTTTTTAACGCATCAAATACACACAAATATAAAATAGATATGTTTATAATTCATAAAATTAAAATAATTTAAAATTCATCAAATTTTATATTCACAATAATAATATTTATTATAAATACATAACTAAATATATATTAAATAGCAATACATAATATTTATGGATGTCATATTTTTTGTGATATATTATTTGTAGGCTAAAATATATCAAACCCTTATGATTTTATGAGTGAAAAATAAATGAATATGAATAAAGTGTACATAACTTATATGTAAATGACTCCAAATATAGGAGATTTAATATATTTTAGCCAATTTTCAATAACTTATTTAACTTCCTCATCACATATACACTCCTAGTAACTCAGTGAATTATAGTACCTTGAAATTGTAATTTAAAGCATATCTTATAAAAGTTTTTGAATTTCTCTTTACTTATTTTTATAAAATTCGTTTATTTTGATGTTGTCAGGTTTACAAAAGAATGCATCGAATCATTTTTCAATGAAAATTTCCAATAAGGATAGTTTTGCAGAAGTATATTATTGAGATAGAAGTATATATTGTTGAGATGAAGACAGAAATAGCAGTCGACACCTTAATGTAGTAGTATCCGTTGTTAACTTTAAAAACTTATGATTCGAACTCAGCAATCGGCATGTTATTTATGTGCATCAACTAGTTTATCATTCTTTCATCACAATATTAGAGAGGAAAAAGACCAAAATAGATCATTGTTAAACCATGTCGAAACACAAACCGTGATGGATTTTTCAAGATTTACTGATAAAATATCTAACATCGATAATGGAGTATGTGAGTCAAATCTACCAACTTGTACACGACTTGAAATCCCCAAAAATGGAAAAAAACCATACCTATTTCTGGACGTTCTCATCAAGATCACTACGGCGGTCCAGCCCAGAAAGTACGTTGCCGGGATAGTTAGTTGTTGATGCATCCGATCCAGCCATACTGAAACATGAAGATGAACCATTAAAATCCTGATCAAGATGAAAGGGAGAGTTTCTTTTCTTTGTTGAAATAGTATTTTTATAAACTAACCTTCTATCAACAATTACCATGGAGCGAAGTTCACAATTAGCAAAGCTGCAAGCATATGTTAAAGCAGTCAATTACTCACTTCAGTATCAAGACCGAAGAAACACAAAGCATCAGATTAATTTGATATCGTCAGAAGTTAATTTAACTTTTATTTACAAGAATCTCATCCGAAGCACAACTAGGAAACTAAACCACCCCATCAAAATGCAAATAACCCCACAAGGTCAACCGGTGAGACATCTTATAACAAACCATGCCTAATCATCTGAGTTAGCTAAGAGGGACTGCGGGTGAATGTCACAACAGTATAATAAACTAGATCGGAGGCATCCGTGAGCTTACTGATTGGATATTTCTTTCTTCACCAAAGGATGGCAATCATCACCGAATGCCGTCAGAGTATGAAGCAAAAACCCACTATGTGTTACAATTGCTATCTCCTTCTCTTTTCGCGTCAACAACCTGCGATGAATAGAAAAACAAAACAAAGCTTCATAGAATTTGATTACGCGACATTGGATGACAACTTCAACTTTCTGACAAAAATAATGTACATGAATCTTCAGAACCCTATAATAACAAGATCTTAATTTGATAAATTTTTTGAATATATACAGTTTAGCACCCATAAAAGAACAGTCAACAACTCTTGGTACCAAAAAAATGTAATTTATTAAAAATCAAGATGCAAAAGGATTGTCAAAGCAAAGCTTTCAAATGCATGACTTACTAGCAAACACCATGGGGAATTAATCAAACAAATAAACTTTTCTAAATTACTAGTCAACAATAACGATTTACACAAAACAACAAAACCATACCAGTTCATAAATTTCAGCCCCCTAGCAGCAAGTTCTTCTTTTGTCTCTCTAACATCAGCATTCCACAAAATATCCTCATTACTATCCATCTGAAGAGAAAATTCAAAATGACTCAGCACTGACCCCTCTGAGAAATATTAAGACTGGCCTGAGTTTTTAGAAATGTGTTGGCCATCTTTTATAAGATTATAAACCACAAGTTTAAGGGTGCATAATTTCTAAAGACTTGCCAGTAAAAAATCAACAGCAGGAAAAAGGAACTGATACTCATCGATGTTTCTTCTTCTATCACAGGGATTAACTCCCTGCACAAGATAGCACATGCAGAGTAATGTAAGGGCCCATCAGTAGATGTTAATATCAAGATCAGGGAACCTTCTCTAAAAATATGTTCAAATTATCTTCACAGATAAAAAGCAAACCTCTTGAGTCACACCAGTGGAAAATGAAGCAGTAAATGCAACATTCTCTCCTTTACTTCTATTAGTAATTTATGTATACCTCCAATTTATTTTTTTGCATGTGATTTCTCACTAAATGTTTTAATACCACAGCTGATCAATAACCTAGAATAATTATAGGATCACCGCTCAACTTGACCATTGAACCAATTATGGTCGGAGTTGGATAGTGATGTTATGAACCTGTGATGATAAACTATAAAATTTAAGATAACAAATGAAAAAAAATATTAGGCTCCGATTCATAGCAAACATTGAATATATACTGAGATGTGAAAAGTATATAGTAAACAGTCACTTTTAAGAGAGATGAGACATCTCATACTCTTGTTTCATTTTCTTTTGCAAGCTTCAATTTAGAATTACCAGGAAATAAGGGTAAAGTCCATTTCTGACTATGAATATTTTTGTCACTTATGTTATCTATTTGAATATGTCTCTATATGTATAGTTGCATAGCCTCAAATTAGAATTAAAGCCTTCTCAATCTCTTCTTTCTTTTCATTTACAGAGACAAATCACAAGACAACACAAACCATTCAAACAATGAACAGTTTCTAGAAGCAAGTCCAGATGTTTTGGCATTAATTTTTTGTGCATACATATCTCCAATTTACTGTTTATGGCATCTAGAATATATGTTAAATCACAAATTCCACCAGTAGTTGAATCATTTTCTGTGTATGTGAAATATAGACATACGCAATGCTAATGGCAGCACAGACTATTGGTGCTCAAATGTTATGTATATTAATTGTTTCTAAAGTAAAGTTCCCATTGCACCCTTGAGCAATTTTGGAGGAGTATCTAGACCCTGATGGATTATGAAATCCACCCATGAGAAAACAGTCAGGCAAGTACAAAAAAGAGAATGAGAATTGGTCTAATACTCTAATTGGTGATAATTGTCTTATACAGTCTGAATTTAATAGCATTCTTTTCCTCCTTTATCCTTAGCACAACATAAATGTCATGATAGTCTATTGATGCCAAAGTTATCAACCTGTTCCTCAATCATTTTTTTCTTTTTTTTCCCCCTTTTCTCCCTATTTTTCAGGTAAAATAATTCATTAGCATTGTAACTGATTTGGCACTTTCTCTTTCACGTAGTTTTATGCCAACCTAAACATATTTTCTCTACCAAGACAAAATCCATTCCATGCAGGGAGCACACTTGAATTTGTAACTCTAGTGCCAGAAGTAACATGACATAAACTCTAGTGGAGTGTGTAATGACAACATGAACAGAGAATTCAAATACTCAAATGACCTACCAAATGTTCACGGCAAAGTTCAACAGCCATGATTGGTGGGCAATTTAGGCTTGAAATAGCAGCATGGTTGCTGTTTCCTGCATTTGCTACCATAAGGGGCAGTACATCTGTCCCATCTGCATAGCCCTCACCACCAAATACACCAACGGCTGTTTGTAGAGTCCTAAAATGCCAAACAAACCATAGGTCGTATCAAACAAGTCAACTGCTGTCTTCTGCCTTAACTCAGCTGAAAGGAATTTACTAAAGCAGAGTATTTCTCCACAAGAAGCTTTAAGATCCCAAGTTTACTCATGAGAGGAAGAAAGACATTATGTGAAATTGTGCTGAAAATACATTAATGCTACGCCTATATAATTAATTAATATAGATCAAAGTCCCTTAAATATTAGTACCTACTCTATCTGTGCTCAAGCCTACTTCTGTTAGTTAAAATCTAAAAATTTGCTCATACCATCCACTAAACTTCTTGACCTGTCAGTTCTACCATCATGTCTTGACTTAGTTTAATAATATGGTAAAAAGCAACTTTCTATCCAGAGGGAGACCACTTCCAAAACCCTGATTTGGGAAGGTCTTTTCCTACTAATGTATTTTTATTCCCAAGTTCACTACATCATAGGAATAAATCAGCATATTAACTGAATATGTATAAAGTGAGCCTCACCCATCCAATTAAATAATAAAATAGCTTTTAAAAATCATTATTTGATGACAACTATCCCCAAAATGCCATCCATTTATGGTCAGGGAGAAACTTCAAGTGTAATGCCTCAATAAATAAAAATAAGAAAATAAAAATAAAATATATTTTCTTATGAACTAAAGTAAAGATTTCACAATTTCGTTGGGACATCATACGATTTTCATTTTTTTAGGAGGACCTCAGAGTTTGGCAGGGCAAAATTTCAATTTGCCCTGTTTTTCTTTGTGTTTTAAGCTGACCAGACCAGTCCCTATCACGCACTCTGCCTTTCGTAACAAGACTTCCTTTGCTTAGCATTCCATTGCTTCGACACCAACCTTTGCCTTCTGTGCTGTTCGGCGAGCACCAGCGATTCCTCTTCCTCCGGTCACCTCTCTGGCATCTCCTCCGCAACAGATCATCCTGATGATGCTTTTGCCCTTCTTCTTCAGCTGGTTCGGCTAGTAACCCTCACCGGTTCACCAGCGATGCCCTAGCTCCGGCTGAGCTTCTCACCAACACTTTGGAAATTAGTGAGTATTCCTAAATCATTAGATTTATTTTATAGCAACCATATAACTAGTTTCCGTGAAACCCTTAATGTGTTAGCTGAAAAGAAATTGAAATTATCCTTGTTGTTTTGCTTCAGTGAAGTTCCTGTTGAAGGATTAAGTAAACTCCAGCTGATTTTCCAACTAGGTAGCTTTGTGATCAATTTGAGGATTTTAACTTTAGATATTGAAGTTTAATATTCAGGTTGGATAGTGTGTTTAGCTAGAGAATATTTAATCTAAGCTTAAATGCTAATTTTAACGTTGAATATACCCAACTAGGTTGAATAACTTGATTCCTCCAAGTGGGACAATTTAGCATCTTAAGGGACAATTAGACAATTCTAAGGAGTGTCTAAGGAGAGTGGATGATCCTCCTCACTTAACAAATCCCATTTGTAAATATAAAATAATTTTAGTATATAAAATATTATGATTCTTTTGAAATAATGGGATTTTCTTATATATTAACGTGGTTTTGAAAATTTATTTGTATATTGTATATGTATATGAAAATGACTTACCCTGATATGTTATGCATTTTCATCTTAATTTGTATTATTGGAATTGATGATACCATTTTTCTACGTGTTGGATGGATATAAAAATGCTTTAGCAGGTTTATATATATTTTGATAAATGTTGCTTACCCGAATAAGGATTTCATGCTACGTGATATTTTTAGATTATTGATTTGAGATATCGGATCCATTGAAAAATTTATTAGTAACCCTCAAGTGCACTTGTGAATATATAAATAATCCGGGCAGGAGTGAATAAGGGGAGAAATGTAGGAATATATATATATATATATATATATGTTCATGAGCATTTGGCAGACGTGTTGGATGACTTATGACGATGATTTTGTTTATATTGTAACCGTTACCTCTTGAAATTTTTTCTTTGAGGAAATCCAGTTGAATATTTTACTATGTTGAGTTTTGATGAAATTTTAGAAAGTTTATTGGTTTTCTCTCATGTTTACATCATGGTGAATATATTTTCTATAATAGCATACTTTGATGTTTACCTTTATGTTATTGAATATCATATTTTTAATTACTTAATTTCTTTTAATGGATGAAGTCTTTTTGAATATTATTGTAAGATTTTGACATTTCAGCGGATAAGCATATTTTCACGGCTATATACATATTCGAACATGATTTATAAATGAAGTTTTAGTTTTTATAGTATCGTCTACTCACTAAGTTTCTATGAAGCTTACCCCTTTTTTCTTAATGTTTTTCGGAGTTCAAGGATACACCTACTGTTCCTCCATTTCACACTGATATAGGATTTGTTCTTTGATTGAGTGGATTATTCCTATGGAGTATAAAGGTATATGAATGGTGGAAGTCAACAGTAGTTGGTAGGATTATGTTTGGTTGTTGGATACACAGTACGATATCGATTGTGTAATCTGGACCACTGCACTATGTTGTATTATTGTACAGGTTGTGATGGGCATGCAGCCCTTTTTGTTTGTACAAGCCTTGTGCTCGGAAGTCAGAAAAATAGAGGAAACTGCCGGATTTTTAATAGAATTATCATGCAAATGTGTGATATGCATCTATGAAATTGTGAGTCTTTAGTATATAATTTGCATTGTCAGGCTTGTAGAAGGCTTCCTAACAGTGACCTACGCCGGTTGTGGTCCATGGATTGGGGCGTGACAAAGTTGGTATCAGAACCTGGTCTAGGATATAGGTGCATGATTATAAGTCTCCAACTGCCAAATTGGGAGAGGCATACCGAGTTTATGTCAGTGCGTCCGGGAGCATGACATATGAATAAGGATATGCTGATGCTCACACCATGATCTCCGCATTTCCTAAATTTTTCTAAATTCAATATACTACATGTGTGAGTATATTGAATCTTGCTTAAAACAAATCTTTTTATTTAATAATAGGATAATGCCGCCCAGAACCCGACCTCCACTCGGACACCGACTTGAAGAAGCTTCCTATGAACCATTTTCTTCTCAGTCATTACCTTGGGGTTGGGATCGACCAAGAGACCAAGGTAGCATTGAACAAGAAGAGGTGTATCTAGAAAGTTCCCAATTTGAATTCGAAGCTCCTTTCACCTCTGGGGCTTTAGTTGGTCCCTCTTCTTCAGACGCCCCAGCATGGACTACAAATTTAAAGAAAGTCATAATTGAATTCATGAATAGATTGACTCAATAGGAAGTGCAAAGACAAGAAAGGAGGCCAGAAACTCAGATGCCTTGATCCCTCCCACCTTTTACCACTTCAACTACCATGGATCTTTCCAATTATTTGAAAGAATTTCAAAAAGTTCAGGCTTCTAAATTTTTGGGCATCAGGTTAGCTATAGATCCTCTTGAATTTCTAAATTAGATTGAGCGGTTGTGGCGAGGTTTGAGATGTCTAGAGGATGTACACGTACAACTAGTTGAGTTCCAGCTAGATGGTTTTGCAGTCGCTTGGTACCAAGGCTGGGAGAGTCGTAGGTCCGCGGGAGATGGGGCCAATACTTGGAAAATGTTCCGCATAGCTTTCCTACAACAATTTTTCCCTCTAGGACAACGAAGTATGTAAGATAGGGAGGACTAACAATCTCAGAGTATGCCGCTCAATTCCTCCACTTTTCCCAATTTGCCGGCAGTATGATCTCTTCAGAACAGGATAAAGCTTGAAAATTTGCTAGTGGTCTTAATGATTGATATTATAATGTCATACAGGTCATAGAGAACACTACATACGAGCAAGTATACAACCGGGCTATTGAGTTGGAAGTGAGATCTAGGGACAGTGAGAACATTACAAACTTTGTCATGCCTTAATTCATGGAATGTGACAGGCGTAGAAGGTCGCCGTTAGAAAATACTCCAAATCTCTTACTTCTGACCCTGTTTTAGATACTGAAATTCCTGCAATTTGGCATATCATTATCTTGGAAAGAAAAATTGTTGCAAGAAAGTTGTGCAAAATATTTCCTAGGTATTGGCCCCATCTCTCGTGGACCTACGACTCTCCCAGCCTCGGTACCAAGCGGCTACGGAACCATCTAGTTGGAACTCAACCAGCTATACACGTACATCCTCTGGACTTCTCAAAACTCATCACAACCGCTCAATCTGATATAGAAATTCAAGAGGATCCATAGTTAATCCGATGTCCAAAAATCTAGGAGGCTGAAGCTTCTAAAATTCTCTCAAATAAGTGGAAAGATCCATGGTAGCTAGAGTGGCAAAAAGTGGAAGGGTTGGAGGCATCTGAGTTTCTGGCCTCTCAATCTATCCATGAATTCAACCATGACTTTCTTTAAATTTGTAACTCATGTTGGGACGTCTGAAGAAGAGGGACCAACTGAAGCCCAAGAGGTGGAAGGAGCTTCGAATTCAAATTGGAAACTTTTTGGTTGCACCTCTTCTCGTGCAACATTACCTCAGCCTCTAGCATAGCCTCGACCTCTTAGTCTACCCTAGTCCCAAGGTAATGATTGAGAAGAAGATGGCTTATGGGAAACTTCTTCAGATGCTTCTTCAAATTGGCGTCTGAGTGGAGGTCGAGTTTTGGGCGGCATTGTCCTATTATTTAACAAAATTTCTTTTAGGCAAGATTCAATACACTCACACATATAGGATCGAAAAATTTAGAAAATGCAGAGATTATCAATATATTCATAGTGTGGGCATCAGTATATCCTTATTCATATGTCATGCTCTTGGTCCTGGGAGCACTAACATAAACTCGGTATGCCTATCCAATTTGGTAGTTGAAGATTTCTAATCATGCACCTATGCCCTAGACCAGACTTCGATATCAACTTTGTCACGTCCCAATCCATGGAACGTGACCAGTGTAGGTCACCGTTAAGAAATCTTCTACAAGCCTGACAATGTAAATTATATACGAAAAACTCATAATTTCATAGATGCATATTCAAACATTTACATGACAATTCTATCAAAAATTCGACAAAATTTCCTTTATTTTTTGGACTTCTAGGCACAAGGCCTATACAAACAAAACAGGCTACATGCCCATCACAACCTATGCAACAATACAACAAAATACAGTGGCCTAAATTACACAGTCTATATCCTACTAGGCATCCAACAACCAAACACAATCCTACCAACTGCCATTGATTTCCACCATTTATATACTTTTATATTTTGCAGGAATGATCTACTCGATCAAGGAGTAAATCTTGTATCAATGTGAGATGGAGGAATGGCAGGTATATCATGGGGCTCTGAAAAACATTAAAAAGAAAAGGGTAAGTTTCATAAAAACTCAGTGAGTAGACAATCTCATAAAAATCAGAATCTCATTTACAAATCATGTTCGAATGTATATATAGCCATGAAAATATACTTATCAGCTGAAGTGTCAAAACCTCACAATAAGATTCAAAAAGACTTCATCAAAAGGAATTAAGTAATTGAAAATATAATATTCAATAACATAAAGTTAAACATCAAAGTATGCTGATATGGAAAATATATTCACCATGATGTAAACATGAGAGAAAACCAATAAGCTTTCTCAAATTTCATCAAAACGCAGCATAGTAAAACATTCAACTAGATTTCCCCAAAGAATAAATTTCAAGAGGTAACTATCACAATATAAACATAATTATCATCATAAGTTATCCACACGTCTACCAGATGCTCATGAACACACACACACATATATATATATATATATCCCTACATTCCCCCTTATTCACTCCTACCCACGTTATTCATATATTCACAAGTGTACTTGAGGATTACCAATAAACTTTTCAATAAATCTAGTATCTCAAATTAATAATCTAAAAATATCACGTAGCATGAAAATCCTTATTTAAGTAAGCAACATTTATCAAAACATACATAAACCTGCTAAAGTATTTTCATATCCATTCATTACATAGAAAAAATGGTATCATCAATTCCAATAATACAAATCAAGATAAAAATGCAGAACTTATCACGGCAAATCATTTTCATATATATATATATATATATATATATACAATATACGAATAAATTTTTAAAACCGCGTTAATATATAAGAAAATCCCATTATTTCAAAAGAATCATAATATTCCATATACTAAAATTATTTCATATTTACAAATGAGATTTATTAAGTGAGGAGGATCATTCACTCACCTTAGACACTCTTTAAAATGGTCTAATTATCCCTCAAGATGCTAAATCGGCCTACTTAGAGAAATCAAGTTATTCAACCTAGTTGAGTATAATCAATATTAAAATTAGCATTTAAGCTTAGATTAAAGATTTTCTAGCTAAGCATACCATCCAACCTTAATATAAACTTTAATATCTAAAGCTAAAATTCTCAAATTGATCACAAAGCTACCTACTTGAAAATTAGCTGGAGCTCTAAAAATTGAACGTCGGTATGTTTAATCCTTCAATAAGAACTTCACTAAAACAAAATAACAAGGATAATTTCAATTTTTTTTCAGCTAGCACAGTAAGGGTTTCATGAAAAATTTCTTAAAAACTAGCTGTAGGGTTGCTATAAAATAAATCTAATAATTTAGAAATAGTCACCAGCTTCCAAAGTGCCAATGAGAAGCTCGACCGGAGCTAAGGCGTCGCCAGTGAATCGATGAGGGTTGCTGGCCAATCCAACTAAAGAAGAGTGGGAAAAGCATCACCAGGCTGATTTGTTGTAGAGGAGATGCTAGAGAGGTGACCGGAGGAAGAGGAACCGCTAGTGCTTGCCAGACGGCAAAGAAGCCAAAGGAGAAGGCGGAGGTCGATGTCAAATCAATGGAACACAAAGCATAGGAAGTCTCGGGATGAAAGGCAAAGTGCGTGGGAGGGTTGGTTTGGTCAGCTTAAAACATAAAGAAAAACAGGGCAAATTGAAATTTTTCCCCACCAGGTATTCAATGAGGTCCTCCTAAAAAAAAAGAAAATCGCATTATGGTCCCAACAAAATTGTGAAATCTTCACTTTAGTCCAGAAGAAAATATATTTTATTTTCATTTTCTTATTTTTATTGATTGAGGCATTACATCAAGCTAAGCTAGTAAGTAGCTTCCCCCTCTCCTCCTATCTTCTTGGTCCACCTCTAAGCAGCAAAGCTCTAAATTTCTGGGTCATGAGACCTATTATAGCCAATAATATCTACATGCAATCCATTAGTTTGGGTTGCGTTTCAAAGGCTTCAAAAGTCCTAAAGGTCAAGCCCTTGAAATTAAGCATATAATCAATCACTGGGTCCAAAGATAAAGACAAAACCAGCATCAGTGATTCACCTTCTGACCAATAAAACTTATACATATAGAATGCTCTTTAATATTGAATTTCTTCATAACAAGCTTTTTCCAACTTAATTTCTCTATTAACTACATCTTGAAGCCATTAATTTTAGTTTTATAAAAAAAAAAGAGATCTATGAACGCACACCAATGCATTACTTATTGGCATGTTGAACAGATCTCAATGGACAAAATAGACGAAAAGGGAGGTGGGGATGAGAAGTTGTAGAGTATAACCATACAACAACAATAACAACAACAACAACAACCAAGTCCTATCCCATTAGATAGGGTCAGCTACATGGATCATTTGATCTTGTTGAAAAAATAATTATATTATTTGTGTTCTCTCCAAACTCTCTCTAAACTCTCTTTATTTTTTTCCCAGCACAAACTCTAATTATTTTTTTAACATGATATCAAATCGGTATCATCCGCCTTGAAGCCTTGTGGACTATACCACTTTTGGCAACCTTAGAGAGGTTAAAGTGCCAATATAGAATTTAGGTTTAGTTCTGTTTTTTGTTATTGAGTTATTTGATTTTGGAAAGAAAAAAAAAGGAAAAAATTTAGTTGCTATAGATTTTTAGGTTTATCTATTTTTCATTGTTTTTATTGATTTGGTTTTTATGAAAGAAAGGAAGAAAAAAAGATTTATTCAGTTTTGGTGATTATTTGTTTGGATTATTATTTATTTAAAAAAAAAAACAAATGGAGAAGCAATAATCAGAAAGAAAAAAAATAGAATAAGAGGCATGCATGAAGAAGAAAACAGAGGAAAAATGAGAAAAAAAAAAGGAAAATCATGGAGGATAGAGTCTACAATTTCTGTTTTGAAAGCGACCCAGAGAGCGGTTACATCTATTGAAGGCTGGTTGTTACAGTTTCGGCAGTTCCCACATTGGCGATGACCAGTAGTGCTACATCAGTTTCTGGTTCGTCCTTTTTGTTTTTTTTTCCTTTTCTCTTATGTGAATTCTCTGGCTAGGCTCTATGATATTGGGTGTTGGAAGTTTAGAGTTGGTAAGCACTATTTGTCCTATCTTTTCCAGCAAAGTTTGTCAACAACGGTGGGTTTTCTGGCGAATATAGTAGTTGATAATAGATTACAGTGACCAGAAATCCAGCGGGGGCTTGAATCAAACTTTGATTGCTGTTTTTGGTTTGTCTGTCAGCATCCTTTTTGAGGATTTTAGCTTAATCTTTCTTAGATTGTGATTAAGATCATCCAAACCCATTGGTTGTCTGATGCAATTTGGTGAAGTAGGTATAGTGTAGTAAGACAGAGACCCAGGGATTTCTGGTGAAAATCAAGGATAAGGTGAGTTGGTATTGAGTAGAATGGGTCAATAATGAATTATCATTGTGCCACAACAAGTCAACACTAAGTTATGATTCAATCAAGATGAGTTACAACTGAGTCTGGTCAAGTTACTTCCAAGTTGGGTGAGTTAGTGCTAAGTCCAACTTAAATTAGTTCCTATTTGGCTGTTTGGGTTGATTTTATCATGTTTAGTGCTTGATTTGACTTGTTTGGTGCTGGACTAATGCTTTTGAAGCTTGATTTGAGCCTATTAAGGAACTTCTAATCAGATGCTTGCTGTATTTTAAATGATCTTGTTGATTGTTGGTGACATTTGGTAGATGCGAGAATCTCAACCAAATCAGTGTTGCTATTTGGATGGCATGGGAGTAACTTTTGCTCCAATTTTCATGATTTCTTTGTGGTTTATTGCATTTATTCTTTGGTCCACTGGTGTTCTGTTTAGGACTAGTGGAGATGGATTTGGTGAGATGCTACAAGAAGTAGCTTTTCTAGAAATGTTCCAGCAGCAATGGTTTCAGTGTCGAAAAAATGTTGAGTGTTGCTCTAAGTCTTCCAACATTGTTGTGGGTAAAGTTATGTTACTATGTGTTTGGCAAATTTTGGTGCCTTCATATGATTTGGAGGGCTGTTTGCTAAAATTTGGTGCTTTCATGTGATTTGGAGGACTGTTTGGCAAATTTTGGTATTTCATGTGATTTGGAACACCATCTGACGAATTTTGATGCCTTCATGTGATTTGGAGGATTATTTAGCGAATTTTAGTGCCTTTATATGATTTGGAAGACCGTTTGGCAACTTTTGGTACCTCTATGTGATTTGAAGGACTGTTTGGTAAATTTTGGTGTCTTCATGTAATTTAGAACACTGTTTGGCGTGACTTGTGTTTGCACAGGTTTAATTTAGTGAGGTTATCCTCAATGAAGTGGTTTAGACCACTAATTTGGTTGCATGACTTGCTTTAATATCTTGGAATTCGCTTCAATGAATACAACTTGGGAGCAACATAGTTTGTCATAATATTGGTAGTTTTGGCATAAATCCAACCATAGGTGTTGGTGTTTTTGGCTAGGAAGTTGAGGGAGTAGCTCAAGAAAAGTTAGCATAAGACTTCTAAAAGTTGTGTCATTTATGCCGAGGAAAACAATTGGAAGAAGGTCAATAGATCAACCAAGGGTAGTTGACTAAAGACTTTTAGGAGTTGCACCTACCAAGGTTTTGGCGTTATTTTTGGAGTTTGTGTTTGGTTCAAGGGCAATGTCCAATGCCATTCACAAAGTGAAAGGAAAAAAGTGTATGCTAGGTTCGAATGATGTTCAAATTTCTTGGAAAGTGAAATAATTTGTAGGTCCGTGACATTCAGCAAAATTTTCAGACACGAACCCAGAATCATGTATCCACTCAAACTAAATAGAAAGGCAATGGGTTTATAGAAACCACATAAGAAGTATCACCATTGCTAAATCTGCACTCAGGTATTAATACCTCATCAGTGGAGATGCAATGATTAAATCAATCCTCTTTATAAGCCCAGAAGCATGAACATGTTTGCGCAAGTTATCAACCTGTCAGCAATGAGAAATCATCATACACTCTCATAAGAGTAAAATTTCCTTTTTATCTCCAAAAAATCATGAATCATGCAAGCTCTTCCCTTCTGAACAGGTTCCACATTATAGGCCGTAAATCAACCTGTGTTTTACCTGCTGCCAGCCTAATGGAGTAAGATGTGCATCAAAATAGTCAGGATTTAATAATGCATTGTAGTTCTTATCTCCCTCTACATTGTGGATCCCCTGCGCATGCCTGACCTGAATGTATGGTTTTGTAAGTTTGCATTGCCTTGATTTGCAGACAAAAGACCAAGAAAGAAGGCAATCTTGAATGTCCTTGAAATGAAATACACAGCAGCTTCAAATCCACACTGGATATAAGGTGTTGACTGTAAAGTGAGTTCGATACCAACCAGGTGAATTGTTTTGCAACGATGCAACGGAAACAAACTTGGACCAACACCAAATTCCATATTCCCAGGTGAACCTGTTTAAGATTAGGTTCTACACTAGTGAGAACACATAATAAAGTAACAAATCATCAGAGTTTTTGTATTATACTGGAAATAACAAGAACAACAAGAAGAAGAAGATAATGCATGTCTATTGTTGAAAGCTGAAACTATCATCAACGGTGTAAAAAATAAGATGCCCAACTCAATAATTCATTCAACAAGGAGAAACACTTACAGCCAAAATATGGCCTCAACACCATGCTATCACAACTACTTTGCATTGGTATACTCTCACAAATTAATTGCAATTATCCAATTTTCTTTTTCTAACCAGTCTCCATAAAATTTCTTTTTACTTTCTTTTAGTTTACTTGTATTATCATCCTATTCCCATGTGCTTAAAGCTTATCATACCACTACACCGGTCAATATGCACACGACAATCCCACCACCACAAAACTCATAGTAATAGAAAGTAAATTCAGGTTTACCACAACAAAATTAAATTATTCTACAGAGTACAGACTAACACTACTTCCATTGCAAATAAATATAGAAATAAAACTTCACCTTACTATTCCAACAAAAAATAAGGACATAGATCATTCCATCGACATGAAATGCAAACAAGAGTACCATCCTAGAGGGCCTAAGCCATCGTTTCCACAGTATCAAGCACAGTACAATTAACAACAAAAATGGAAGACAAAATACAAAACAAGTGAAAATTTCAATTGTAAACCATCATTTTTACATGAAAAGCAAATTAGCAGGATATGGCAAAAAAGGATAAACTACAGAACATGAACGATTCTACCAAAATGAAAAACCATAAAGCATTAATATAATCAAATTGAACAGCTTCATCTATAAAAGAATGCATCATCTCGTCAAACCAAACGCAAATACTTACAAGTTCAGAGATCCGAGAACATACCGAAGAAGTAGAGCGACGAGAAGCAGGAAGCGGAGAGGCAAGATGAACCAAAGACAAGCGAGAATCGAAGTTCAAGAGAAGAATCGTAGCGATAAAGCAGCGAAGATGAAGAAGCAGATCAGAAGATTGAGAGGAATAGTGTAGCTGTGAGGATGAGTGGGAGCAACGGCTCTATAACCAATGGCGCTACATTTTATTCTATCTTTCGCTACTTTTTTGGTTGTCACAGTAGAAGCATCCTGTCAAGTTGTTTGTCTGTATTCATCCAATTTGGGTAAAATAGAATATAAGCTGTCTTAGCCGCTAAAATATTAGCTAATAAAGTAA
>JANHAO010002268.1:0-29263 GCA_026873985.1 Saraca asoca
ATTCAGTGATAAATCTAGCTTTACCATATATAATTGTTCCTTTTGTATGGAGGAATATTTAGCTCAGCTGGTAGATTCATTTGTTGGTGTTATTTGCTCTAATTAGATTGCTGTTGCTCTTGATTAGCCCGGTCGCCTTAAAGGCCAATTTTGGGGGCCCAGTTACCCTCATAAGAGTTATAACCAAAGAAATGTGGTTAGATAGTATTGCAGCTATATTCGCAAGGTAGGTATTCTCACAATTCCAGGGTAGTAGTAAAATACAATTAGGATTTGAATTCATTGCAGGTCTAGTTCTGGAGTGCAGATGATATGTTGAGTTGATATTCTACCATATTCTGTCTACGGTATTGGGAGGATTATTCATTTGCAGTTGGGTGATTGTGAACTCTGCACCATGCTTTTATTGCTTTAAAAGTGGGGCCATACGTGGTCTAGTGATTTTTTGACTTTTTGCAACTTTTGATTAAACTTGGTTGTAACACATGTACAAAAAGTTATATTATGAATTATTTCTAAAAAAAAAATTGCAAGTTTTTATGAAAAATATAACCTTTTCATATTAATTATAATTATTTGTGAAAAAGTTGCAAAAATATTTTTTTCAAAAATAAAAATTACGAGAGTGCAACTCTTCTGAATGTGAAGTGAATCACCTTGTGCAACATTGTCTTGCAAGATGCCAGATCGGATGAGGACATAAAAATGGATAAACCAGGAGGGAAAATAAATCCCAGGTCGCGGATTTTGTTCTCTTGTCCTATTGCACGTGGCTTTTAAGCTTTGTTCTTCTCGTTTACGTTCTAATGTAGTTATCTATATTGTTGCATGAAGGATTGACTAATTTGATGAATTTGAGTCTATCATCCAACATATTAGTTCAAGCCAATGACTCAATAAGTGTAATAAGCTCGTTAGATCCTCAAGTTCATGATATTTTTATTGTTAAGTAATTTAAAAAAATGACTTAAAAATTCCAATGTAATGTAATATAATATAAAAATGAACAATTTATTTGTTCCAATTGGTTTGGTCATAACAAATACCAACCATTTATTAGAGCATTTATTTGGGTACTTGATTATTAACATACTAAAATGCCATTTTAGTTTTTATTGATGTAATTCTTTTTTCAATTTGATCTTTGGTTAGTTTCATTTTCATTTTAGTCTTTAATATATTCAATTTAGTTCAATTAGATCCTTTTGTTCATAAACTCTTAATTTTATTAATGAAATTGATAGCATGGAAGCTCAAATTTTGATTTGATGTTTTTCAATATTTATGTTGTATTCTTCATACTTTAAATTTAGCACATGATTTTGTTTCTAAAATAACAGATATAGAATAATCATTTTAATTTTTATTGTTTTTATCATTTAATATAATATTATTTTAATTTATATAAACATTTATTTTTGTGTAAGTCATTTAATATTCCCATAAATGTTATAAGAGTATTGCATCATATTTTGAGCTTTCATACTACTTTAATTAATAATCTGTGACAGATAAATTTTAGGACTTATTAGATGAAATTAAATTTATCAATGAATAAATTGAGAATGAACTTAAATAAGGATTAAGTTGAACAAGTTTACATATATAAGAGATCCTCTAACCCACCAATATTGCAGTGTGTGAAGACAAATAAATAAATAAATAACTATTTAGATTCCGATTGGAGACACTATACGGTTTTTGTAGTAAATCCATATGGAAAAATATCAAAAAGGATTCAAATATATGCATCTAAATTTTTATGAGGCTATTCCTAATGGCCTTTTACATTAAAGTGGGCTAATACAATCCTGATTTGCATATTTTCCGTGTTGGAACTCTCTTATTTTAGATTTTATAATTTATAAATTATAATAAATTAATATTAAGATAATTTGAAACATTAATATACTGACATAACATTATTGGATGCAATTTGATATTATAACTTGTTTCTAGATATTGAATTGTATTATTGTGATGAATAGTCACTATTCATGTTACTGTTCACTTCAAGAATCCATATGATTTTTCTAAAGTTTTAGGGCTTGAATATTGTAGATTTAGCTTGTTTCTTTGCCATGAAACCATAATCAAATGGTATATAATTGAATACTGAAAGAAAAACCTTAAAATAGCTAAGAATCTTATATGCTCTTCTCTTTGTTTATAAAGAGTATGAAAGATTTTTGGTGGGATCAATAGTAATCTTGTGTTTCCAGCTCGCCTATGTATAATTTTTACCATTCTTGTGAATTATAAAATATTTAATGCTTGTGATCTATTGATTATTGGTGCAAGTAGACAAAATGGATTTTTCTTGCGATTCTGTGGTAAAGTCGAGACTAAATGGGTTTAATGGTTGGTTTTCTATTGAAATAGTTAAGTTTTAAGCTTGTTTAAGTTTTTAGAACATGTTGTGTTGAGATCCTATGGTGTAACGTGGAATTGGAGGTCACTTCCCCTATTTTTCTACTATTGTCATGTAAATTTTCGCTTATGCGAGTCGAATCACAGCTTTTGAACTGGATTGCAATCATGCTCGCAAAAACCTCATAATTTTGTTTTACGATCTGAATCAGAATTTGAACTAGATTTTTATGATTCGAATTGAATCTTTCTACCCTATTCTTCGATCTTGATCATGATTTTGATCGCATTTGTAGTTAAACTTCCTGAATGGTTGCATATTTTGGCCAGCAGACTCACATTTTTAACTGTTTCCCTTCAAGTCGATTTGAATCTTTCACACTTGAATTTTTTCATCAATTCTACTTGCAATTTTGATTGTAACTTCAAAAATTTTCATATTTTTAGCCTAACTTCACTTTTTTTAGAAATATTTCATATCTCTTTGATTTGATCTTATTAAAACCTTACTAAAACGAGTATAATAACTAGGAAATCTTAATAGGTATTTATAATTATAATAGTCATATAATGAAACAAAGAATCTATGGTGCATTTGCAATGAATGTAACTCGTGAGACTAGGAATGTGGTTGAATAGAAACTCCTGATATAGTTGTTGGAAAATCCATATTGTTAATGTCTAGTGCTTTTCATAAGATCCTAATTAGATAAGATATCATGAATGATGAATGTGTCGTTATGAGATTGATATCACTAAATACTTAAAGTCCTTATGAGACTTGAAACATGAATGATGGGTTGTGATGGGGAATAATGAACCGGATCCTAGATCTATGCGTTCTAATATGATGAGTCAGATAAGGCTGGATTGGAATAACAAAGAGATTTACTACATTTATGCATTTTACTTTACTTGTTTGTCATTGTATGAAACATTGAAATGTGATATGATGATATTGAGATGGAAAAGAATGACAGCCTAAGGCCTCGAGCACTCTGATCCAGTATAACGTTTTATGAATTATGAGATATGAAATCACTCGAAGCTGAGTCCTTGAAAATTTGATAATATGAGTATGAAAAATTATTGCTTGGATATGATGTTGATGTTATATATATATATATATATATATGTGTGTGTGTGTGTGTGTGTGTGGTTTTGGTTGGATAAATTCATAAGTTTGTTACGTATTATCTCACTAAGCCTTAGACTCACTTTTTTATGAATTTTTTTTTCAAAATCTCAAGACTAGTAACATTCCTCCTACTGAAAAGTAAACATAAATAGTGATTCAATTGTCACGACCCGCCCAGGGGGTCCGTGATTGGCGTAGAAGGTCACTCGTAGAAAATCTCCTACAAATCTAACTATGCATACTATTCCATAACTACACTACTATTTCTGCCAAAAATATGGCAGAGGTTCCCCTATAATCTGGACGCCCAGGCTTAAAGTCATAATACACGATAAGGGCCCTACGCCCATCAGAACTTGTATAACAAACAGACAAATATATAGTGGCCCAGTCTAGACAACAATAACCTACTAGGCATCCAGAACTCAATCACAGACATGATACAATAAATATTACAATAATTCAATTTCTACAATGCATTTATAGACAGATAAAATAGGCCATATACGTAGCAATAAATCAAATACATGGTGGCCTAAACTAAACATTTGTTCTATTGATTAATACAATTTATTATTTACCAATTACTATTTATATACAGACACTATTTTACATATTTCTTGATATAACTTTTTCATAAATTTGATATTTATTTATATAATGAATTGTTTTAAAAAATGTATTTCTTTCCTTTAAGGTAATGTTGATTGGATCCAGATAATTCTCATAGGTAACCAGAACCGATCAGATCGCCCCTATATTATTCACAACACCATTGAGATATTTCATTTTATTCCACCCTCCTCCTTATTACTTCAACAGACACCGGATGGTCACAAGTGCACCTAAGGGTTTTCCTGTGAATAACCGGTGGTTCTAGACCTAAAGGAATCCAACAGGGAACCAAATAACACCAGTTCAGATCACCCCCTTATTGCTCCTACAGAATAAATATACACAGGTGCACTTACGGGTTGCCATGGAATTACCGATGGATCCTTAGATAATTTAATCATTTTAGAGATATATATATATATATACATTATGTAAGAAAATAATATCAACACCTGGATTCCCAAGGAAATTTCCATTGGTAATCGAGACATTATAGATGTTTCCTTTTTCATTGTTTACAGATATTGAATACTCGTATTAAATGATCACTTTTCTCATTTCCACCCGTTGGGCTATTACTGATGTTCAGACTATTTACTGAAATTTCTAGCCATACAGGCTGTTTACAGATATCACCAGATTACCACTAGGTTTTCCATGGAATCCAAGATCTCACATTATCTGAATTATGAATTTTCATAATATAACAATATGTTGACATCGGATTTTGGTAGTGCCCAAACTCTGGCCAACAAAGGATTCTTTGGGATCCCTGACTTGTAACTGGTTCGATTACGGTACAACTGGAAAGTAATCAAAGGAGAAGGAAGGAAGAGCAGAGAAGGGAGCATAAGATTTAACATGGTTCGGCCAAATCCGAATATCACCGGACCCTATGTCCATGGTAACATGTTATTGCTGTATTGTTTCTACAGTGTATAATACTCTATCTCTGTTTTTACAAAATTTTGGTTCAGTCGAATGAGTTCTCTCTCTCCCTTTTGTAGATGGACTCCTTCCTCATATTTATAGAGGAGAGGAGGCTATAATAGTAATTACATGTACAATAAATCTATTACATAAGTATTTATTATACAAGATAGAAGATGTAGACTGGATTTTTGCTTTTGGCTGCTGCAGGCCATCTTCTATAGGTGAGGCCCCTATTTGTTTCGTTTGGGCAAGAGATGATTTAACCCTTCTATCTGGCGATCCCTTGATCGTAAGCTACACTTCGTCAAGTTGCTTGCCCGACCTTGGGAATAGCGAGTTTGAATCCTTGCCTTTGGGCACAAGGCGGGGTCGACAAAGTCGCCTTGTGACTCCACGAAATGACCCTGGGCGCTGCTCGAGTTAATCCTCTTATTGGTCTCGATCTTCTAGTGAGCGCTCTCGGTCCTAGCCAATTTTCACATATAACATAAGCCCTCTAACTCTCAGCTCGCTTTGCGAGCCAAGAGTTGATACTCTTCGAATTGATTAGTCAAAGTATATTCCCGAGACTGTCATTTTATCTATTCCAAACCATACCTCTAGTAGCACATGTCCAGCAGTTATTGCTGAGTCAATTTAACCCTTTCCAAGGCCATAAATGGTGACGGTTGGGGAAATAGATCTAGAACCTTTGGTAAAGCCAGCCCTGGCTCTATATAAGGGGGAGGTGATACCTTCTGCTTCTTCACTCAAGCTATGGAGTTCCCAGATAAAGCCCCGCCATATCTAGCATTTTGTCCTTCATCAGAGGCGTGTATGGTCTGCTGCACATGTAACTCGGAAGACTTATTTTTTCGGGTAACGTGGAAGGATCTCGTATGGATCCCAGATGGTGTCCTCCTAGCCTCACTGTAAGGCAACTGTTCAGCCAGTCAAGCTCCCAGGGCTTCTTGATTAACTTCTTTCAGGAGGAGCAGGTGGTCGGAGATGAAAAGATACAGCACTATTGCTGATTGTGCACTGGAAGAAGAAAGTTACGACGTGCGATCCCTAATAAGTCTAAGGTGCGACCCTTCGCGGTCGACCCTTCTCCTTAGTCATAGGTTTTTCCCTTTGTATTTGGCTTAGTCTGTCATTCAGAGCTTTCTGATGTAATCTCACCTCGTCGAGGCCTTTTAATGAATAAAACTTTTTTTCAGTAATTTCTGTTTGTTATTTTTATTCCTCTCATGCTTATTGTTTGGTCGATCTGAGTGTTTTGCACATGTCTGAAAAATTGTACAAGAGGCGCACGTATTTAGTCACAAGTAAGCTACGAATTCAGAGTGATTCCGCATGATAGTTGCGAAGTTGATAACGAGCGATCTCATGCTCGGGCTACTTTTGTGGCTATATTGATAAGTACACATGAGAGCTATGACTTAATTGAGTTCGCATGGGAGCTGTGAGATTCAATGTTTTGTTATCTTAGGTGAATAATTGATTCATCAATTCTTTACGCTTCAGCGATCACAGAGTCACGCTAGCGTTGAGTGTTTAAGAGTGCCTCCACACCTCAGCAAACACGCAGATACGCTAGCATAGCGAGTGTTTTTTAGTGCCACCGCACCTCAGCGAGCACGCAGCTACGCTGGCACTGCAAGTATTTTTTAGTGCCTCCGCACCTCAGTGAGCGCGCAGCTACGCTGGCATAGCGAGTGTTTTTTAGTGCCTCCACACCTCAACAAGCATGCAGCTACGCTAGCACAATGAGTGTTTTTTAGTGCCTCTGCACCTCAGTGAGCACGCAGCTACACTGGCACAGCGAGTGTTTTTTAGTGCTTCCGTACCTCAGCGAACACGCAGCTATGCTGGCATAGTGTTCTTCAATTCTTCTCCGAAATGAGCTCCAAGGGGCCTTAACTAGACCAAGGTCATAGTTGGCGTAAGAATTCCTGGCGAAGTTTGGGGGGAATTGGCTACATGAGAGCTGCAGATACTTCAAATACTTAAATACAGGAAAGAAGAAAGTAACTGATTCCATGCCAATTAGTAAACAACTTTAATCAAAATAGTCATATTTACATTCGCCCCGAAGTCTTGGAATACAACGTCAATGTATAATTCAAAGTGAACCCCCTAGCTCTTGGTCGGTGCTAGGTTGGGGAGGTTGTCCTGTAAGTTGTACTACATATCCCCTCAAGCGACCTTTCTGAATTAGATCTTCAATTGCATCTCTGAGGGCCAGACAATTAGACGTCCCATGCCCGGCCTCATTGTGATAGGCATAGAACTTATCCTTATTCCTCTACCTAAATGGAGTCTTTAAGGGTCTAGACCTCTCAAAATTTTTCCTATCCCTTTTCACCAAGTAAATTCTAACTTGGGGATCCGAGAACACGCTATATTGCTCGAAACGGCTCGAGTACTGAGGTCGCTCATCCTTGGACCTTATGGATTTCTTTGTTGCCCGTTTGGTGGGATGGTTCCCTTGGTCCGCATCGCTCCTCTTCTTATTGCGAGAGGAGTTGACCTTTTCATCCTTCTTGTCATAATTTTCTGAGCCGAAGGTCTCATCCCATTTTATTTGCTTAGTAGCCCTTTCATAGAACTCGGTGAGGTCCTTGACCAGGGACTTGTACAGACTTTTGTACAACTTTCCATCTTTGCAAAGTCCCACAGAGATTGTGGCCATCATGGTTTCTTCAGATGGATTCTCCACTGAATTAGCTTCGAGCTTGAATCTAGCAATATAGTCTTTAAGTGACTCATGTTTGTGCTGAAAAACCATAGCGAGGTGGCAGGGGGCACCAATTGTCTCTTCAGTGCTATACTAGCTGATGAACTTTTGTTGACAATCTTCCCAACTGCCAATTGAGAGAGCTAGGAGACTTCTGAACTAAGTTCGAGGCACACCCCCTAATGTGGTTGGAAACACCTGACACTTGACCAAAGGGTCGATTGTCTACAAGTCCATCTGAATGTCAACTGCGTCCAGATGGTCATACATATCAGAATTCCCATTATACAACCGGATCGCAGGGACCCTGAGCTTGAGTGGTAGAGGTCGAGCTTCAATCTCCTCAGAAAATGGTGATCGTTCCTTACAGCGCGTCCAATCGCCTGGGGTTTGGAGGCATTCTTCCAACTGAGCCATCTTCTGAAATAGCTCCCCAACTAATGGATCTCGTGCCTCAGAGTACCGGCTGGATGATTGTTGGGTTCTTTGCCTTCCATTGTCAGGAGGGTCGCAACCAAGGGTTTCCTCTCGCGAGCGGTGAGCTGGGAAATCGCCTTGATTCGAGTCGTTCAAACATTGAGTCTATCGTTACTGGAGAACATTCTCAGGCATCGAGACTTCAGCTTGTTTGTGCACGCCTTGTGCCAACAACGTGATCGCTTTAGTCAGTTCTCCCATCATACATTCGAGTTTCTCCTAACGTTGGAGCCAGGTTTATAGTCCATCAGCACCGTTGGTGACGGAGACTGGTAGTGCCAAACTAGCTGGAGGGATACCAATAGTTGCTCTGATGATGGGAGCAGTTGACGAGCTTGTCGTTGAAACATGACCATTTGGAGAATGGGGTTACGCATTCGAGGCTCTGGTGACTCTTCCCTTGGCCATTACAATGGAAATGAACCAGAACAGGCGAGATCCCCACAGACGGTGCCAAAATGTTGACGTCAGATTTTGGTAGTGGCTCAAACTCTGACCAACAAAGGATTCTTTGGGATCCCTGACCTGTAATCGGTTTGAGTACGGTACAACTGGAAAGTAATCAAAGGAGAAGGAGGGAAGAGCAGGGAAGGGAGCACAAGGCTTAACGTGGTTCGGCCAAATCTGGATATCACTGGACCCTATGTCCACGGTAATGTGTTATTGCTGTATTGTTTCTATAGTGTATAATACTCTATCTCTATTTTTGTAGAATTTGGGTTCAGTCGAATGAGTTCTCTCTCTCCCTTTTGCAAATGGACTCCTTCCTCATATTTATAAAGGAGAGGAGGCTACAATAGTAATTACACATACAGTAAATCTATTACATCAATATTTATTGTACAAGATAGAAGATGTAGAATAGATTTATGCTTTCGGCTACTATAGGCCATCTTCTATAGGTGGGGCCCCATTTGTTTGTTAGGGCAAGACATGATTTAACCCTTCTGTCTGGCAAGCCCTTGGTCATAAGCTATACTTCGTCAGGTTGCTTGCCCGACCCTGGGAATAGCGAGTTTGAATCCTCGCCTTTGGGCATGAGTCAGGGTCGATGAGGTCGCCTCACGACGCAATGAAATGACCTTGGGCGCTGCTCGAGCTGATCCTCTTGCTGGTCTCAATCTTCCCGCGAGAGCTCTCAGTCCTAGCCAATTTTCGCATATAACACAATATAAGAGTATATATATTTTTATATGCATAATACCTCAAAATAAATCATCATTGGTATTTCAAGTTATTAAAATTATTACTTTATTATAAAATTACCATAAAATATAAAATAACTTTTACAAGGGTGGGAGTATCCACTTTCATACACACATTCACATTTCAACACTTACAATAACGAAAATTGCCCAACAAGCCAAACTCAGAAAGTAACCAACAATCCAGAATATTGCCAGCCAGATTACAATAAATCAGAATATAGAAAACCAGTATACAACCAACCAGATATCAAGAATACAGCAAACAACATTCATACAGCAACCGAGACTCACATATACAAGCACAATATATTATCCTTTCACATTCAAACTACAAAATTGCTAAAAATTCAAGCATTTCAATTTCAATAATTGTTCAGAAGTATCTTAGAAGTACTTTTACAACAACATTTCTCAATTTCGTCATCAACCCATATTCAAACAATAACACAAATTTCTTGACAACTTTTAATCTGAGTACTACGGAATAAAACTAATGATCTAGAATTACTCATCGGGATCCAGAGTAGCTATCCTTAGCTCGCCACCGGTCTGAATAATGTCGGTGACCTAGAACTTCATCGGATCGAGCAGCACGACACAGGAAAGAGAAGAAGTAATCGTGCAGCAAAGAACTTGTTAGCCGAAGAATCCAACTGGGGAAAACAATAGTAATCAAGAGCTAGCTAGTCCAGCAGAGATACATCGTCGGAAACCACCATGGCTGATGCTAGCTTTGTCGACTGCTATAGAAACCTAAAAAACTAGTCAATCGAAGGAGAAGAGGAAGAGGGCTCAAGGTTGGAGGCTGGCTCTATCAGACGGTGGTTGGTCTTAGCTAATCAGAAATGGCCCCAGAACAACAAGAATGCCGACTAAGCAAAGTGTCTCCGGAAGGTTCCAGAAGGAACCCGAAAATCAGAGAAGAGGAAGAAGCTTAGGGCCGAAAGCTGGGTTCAATGGGTAGGGGCCGATTTTTATAGAAAAAAATATTTAAATACTTTTGCATTTTGGCCCCTGATTTTAACACCACCTTACACTAAGGCCCAGAACTTTTTGCCACCTCAACTAAGACCCATCGTCCAGAAATCTTTTTAATTTCATCCTTACCAATTTTTCAATTTAGTCCTCTTTTCAATTTAAATTTTATTTTAAATTTTTCCTTTTATTTTCTGAATTTTCCAGGTGTTACATCAATGGAAATCACGTCTGATACCTTCTCCATCACTATTACTAGTCCATTAGGAGTTTACGAGATTAGAGTCCATTATATCATTATTTAGAATGGTTTAACCCATAAAGGTCTACTATTAAATCTAATATTTTGTTGACTTTTAAAAAACTACAAATAGAAAGGCTGTGGCACGTAGTTACGTTAACCTATGTTTTTTAGGTGATGATAAGACATAGGTTAATTTAACTTCTTTTAATTGCCCTATTTGGGAAAGGACATAGGGTAGGATTTTGGGGAGACTCCTAGATTTTTGGAAAGTTGAAAGGTTGTTTCTTTGAAACTACATGTAAACTATAAAATAATATATCAAGCCTAACGTGTGCCAATTGGGCAATGTCAGTGTAAATTGTGAAATATGTTTATTTAACAAGTGATTGTCTTTCTTCCTTCAGTTATTATCTTTGAGATAACCAATAAGATACAAGTGATCAATTAAGGAAAACGAAGATGAGTACAAATGGGTATAAGAGTAAAAAGGCTAGTGATTATTAACAAAAAAGGGTTAATATTCATGCTAGTCATGACTAGGGTTTTGGGTTGTCACATACGAGGACTAGGCAGAGTCATTAAAGTTATACTTAGAGGCCACCAATCTTGATTTGGCTTTTCAGGAACAAGAGCGTGTCATAGATGTATATTTAAGTGCTGATTTGAAGCAAACATGAGAAGTGGACACACTAAAATCGATTGTGTTTGATAATCATGAAGTATATCATGGACAAGATAATTAGATAGAGTATTCCTCAACTTGAAGAAGCCAAGTGATGGAGAATTGATCGTTTAGCTTGGAAATGGTGATAGAGTACAAGTGGAGCACATAAGAGATATTTTTTTATGTTTATTTATTAGACAAGTCTTAGAACTTAAAAACATTATTTATGTACCCTTTATGAGGAGAAACTTGATTTCAGTTATTGCATTAGATTTTAATGGATAATCTTGTTCTTTTGCCAATAGAAAGTTTGATTTACTATATAATTCATGTGTTATTGGTTCTTGTGTGTTATTTGATGGGTTATATAAAATTGATTTGGATATTGATTTTGCAAAATCAATTACTACTATGACTAGAAAGAAGAGAAGTAGAATCGATAAGAGTTCTTCAATGTTGTGGTACAAGCATTTATGTCACATTTCCAGAGAAAGAATACATAGGTTAATAAAGGAATGGATCTTGTATTATCTAGATTTTTTAGATTATGACACTTATGTAAATTATATAAAGGGAAAACTTCATGCTAGAGCAAGAAAGGGAAAAAGAAGCAAAAAATAGGATGCTTTGGAGTTGATCCACACTGACATAAATTGACCCATCACACTTACTACTATAAGTGGTTACAAGTACTTTATCATCTTCATAGATGATTACTCTAGATTTGGATGGGCAGAATTAATGAAAAATATGAGTCATTGAATGCCTTCAAGTCCTTTAAAGCTATAGTTGAGCTTTATACTGGGAAAGAAAATCAAATGTTTGAACTTTGATAGAGGTGGTGAGTACTATGATAGGTATGATGAAACTAGAAGAAGTCCTGGTCCATTTGCTAGGTATTTGCAAGAATGCAGAATCAAAGCCATCTACACTATACCTGGAACACCGAAATAGAATGGTATAGTTGAAAGGAGAAACATGACACTCATGGATATGGTAAGATATATGCTTGCACATTCCTCATTGCCAAAGTTTTTAGGGGGATGTTATAAAGATTGTTGCCTGTATTCTAAATCAATTGCTAAGTAATTTGGTACCCAAGACTCCATATAAGCTATTGATTGGTAATAAGCCTAGTTTGAGGCACTTTCATGTCTGGGGTTGCAAGGCTGAGGTGAAACCATATATTCCCTCCACAAAGAAACTTAATTCAAGAACAATATTTGGATATTATATTGGTTATTGCACTAACTCGGGAGGTAGAAGGCTTTATTGTCCTAGTTATTCTACTAGAGTTATTGAATTAGAAAATGCTATCTATTTTGAGGATGAGTTGGATAGTGAGAGTGAAATACCATGTATCACAACCTTTAGAGAGAAAATTGTTATACTTCTACTAGCACCATAGCATGCTAAATCATCTTTTATTGTCCCACAGGATGATCTAGTGCATCTAACTGTAGAACATATGGAACTGGATGAGTTAATTGATGAAATTTTATTAAGGAGATCTCGAAGAGTTCATAAATCAACAATATCTAATGATTATTTGATTTACTTGCAGGAACATGAATTTGATGTCAGTACTAAGACTGATCCCAACACATTCCCACAAGTTGTGTCTAGCCCAAACTCATCAGAATGGATGAGTGCGATGGAAGATGAATTAGTTTTTATGTATAAGAATCAGGTGTGGGATTTAGTTAAGTTATCTGTAGATTTTGAGCTAGTTGGATGTAAATGAGTTTTCAAGACTAAGAAGGATACTTAAAGTCAGATTAGTAGCAAAAGGCTACACTCAAAGAAAGGGTATTGATTATAAAGAGATTTTTTCACCAGTTTTACCTAAAGACTCATTCTGAGTTGTTTTGGCGATGGTAGCTCACTTTGATTTAGAGCTGCATTAGATGGATGTCAAAATAGCCTTATTAAATGTTGACATGTTAAAAATAGTGTACATGAAACAACTCGATGGTTTCCAAGAGAAGGGCAAGGAACATTTTGTATGTAAACTAAAAAAGTCTATTTATGGCATAAAACAAGTTCTAGACAATGGGATCTCCAATTTGATGAGATAGTAAGCTTTCTTAGATCTAAAGAGAATGATGCAAACCAGTGTATAGACATGAAATTGATTGTAGGCACTTTTGGAATTCTAGTTCTATATGTTGATAACATTCTTCTCGCAAGCAATAATGTGACTATGTTGATTGAGACGAAGCAAATGTTGTCACAACACTTCGAGATAAAAGATCTTAGGTATGTCTCTTTTGTTTTAGGCAGTGAGATTCATCATGATAGACCTTTGAGTATTCCTAGCTTGTCCTAACAGTCATATATCAAGAAAATTATAAAGAAATTCAACATGTCTACATGTGATCAGACTTCTTCACCCTTCTAGAAGGATGAAATCTTTTCAAAGATCCAGTCCTCAAAATGATGAAAAAAGACAAAAAATGAAAAATGTCCCATATGTATTAGTTATACGTAGCCTAATGTATGCTTAGGTATGTACACATCTTAATATAACTTATGCTATTTATACATTAGGGAGATACTTGAGTGATCTTGGTCAGAGGCATTGGATTGGAGCTAAAAGAGTAATGAGATATCTGTGAGGTATTAAGGATCATGTGCTAAACCTACAGAAGATCCGAAGATCTCATTGTTACAGACTACTCAGATTCAGACTTTGCATGTTGTCTGGATGATCATAAATCAAAATCTGGATACATTTTTATGATAGTAAGAGAAGCTATGTCATGGAAAAATAACAAGTAGTTCATTACAGCAACCTCCACTATGGAAGTAGAGAATGTCACATATTTCGAAGCTATTCGTGAAACTGTGCAGTTAAGAAATTTCATTACTAGCTTCTCTATTATTGAAAGCATCTCAAGGCCCTTAATCATTTACTACGATAATACTGTTGCTGTGAACTTCTCTCTGAATAACAAAAACTCTGCCCGTACAAAACACTTTGATATAAAATATCAATCTATGAAAGAGAAGATATGCTAGTGAGTTAGTTGGATTAAGTATGTTTCCACAAATTGCACATGGATCCACTGACCAAAGGTGTAGCTGTTGCAATATGTGATCATGTAATTAAATGGGCTTGGCTAAGCCTTTTGATGTTTTGTGTTAATGGAAGTATTGTATTGTTTTTATTATTTATCTCGAAATATTTTAAAATGAAATATTCATGATTTTGCCATAAAAATTATTTGTGTGCATTATTTGGTTATGGCATTTATTGGAAACATTTAGACCCTGTCTCATTATTGTATTGAAAATATTTATTCTCATATGACATCTTGGGTGGATGCTAGGATCATCGTGTAGAAATTTGTATATAGTCACATTTGTTGTCATGTAAAATCTCATTTTGCACATTTTGTATTTTGTTACCGAAATATAAGTATATAATGTGTATAACATTAATATACCTTTCGGATATAATGATCTACATCATTTGAAGCTTGTGTTTCAATAAACCTATGGGTGTGATAATATCATAATTGTCCTGACATTAATTTAAAAGTGGCCATATTTCATGAATTATATTGTTCAAATGGGAGATTATTGAAATAGTCTTATGTTGGACTTTATAATTCATAAATTATAATGAGTTAATGTCAAAATAATTTGGAGCACTAATATAGTGACACAAAGTTATTGGGTTCAATTTGATACTATAACTTGTTTATGGATATTAGATTAGATTATTGTGATGAATAGAATACAAGCCCATTTTTATTATCATTTATTAATGAGTCACTACTCTTATATTTCATGTGGTCAAATAATATTTTTCCATTACATCGTTGTCTTATAGTTTCGCAATTAAGGACTAAGGGTGCGTTTGGAATAGCTTATTTACAGCTTATATTTAAGCTTATCTTATAATATAAATACTTTAGATAAAAACTTTAGATGTTTGTTTAAACTTATGAAAATAACTTATGATCCTTCAATAAGTCTATTTGAGCTTATTTCAATAAGCTTCATGGAGAAGCTTATCAAAAAGAACTTATTGAAACTTATAGATATAAGTGTTTAATTAAACTGTTTTTCCAAACGACCCCTAAAGTTATTATTACATTATTTTAATTAAGGATCAGAGTCATTAAGAAAAATGATTTTATCAAGAAGAAAAGATCAATGAACTAAACAGAAAGTTCAAATAATTTTATTCCCTTTTAAATTAATTCTATATTTTATCATATCATAATCATATAATAAAAAGTTAAAGTTAGAATTATTAATTTTTTTCAACACTCTATTTTGGTGGCCAAAAGGGATTCTACGATGACAGTGACGATATCGACCAAAATGGCACGAATTCCTTCCGGCGTGGGCGGGATACTCAGACCAACTCTTCGGTGGCAGTGAAAATCGCAACACAGATTCCTTTCAACGCAGCTGGTGGTAGAGCCATCGGCTACAGTAACAGGAAATTTTTCATTAAGCTGGTTTATAATTATTTCCTCCGTCTGGGTCAACCCCAAATCACTTTCAAGGGCATTTGAACATATCGATTCCTCCATTTCTGATGGAAAAGCCATCTTCATAGTTGAGCAATATCTTAATTCCTAGAAGGGATAAAATAAGGGGAAAATAATATTAGCCTGGCCAATAAAAGAATTAATAAAAAAAATCTAAAAACTAAGGTTTTAATAAAAAATCATAAATATCATCGACAGTTTGTTAGATAGAAAAGATGCTTATTATAAAGTTACAAAAATCATAACATAAATAGTTATTTTCAAGCTACAGAGAGACTTAGCTCTAAAAAAAAAAAAATCTAGGAAAAATACAGAATTTATATGTAAAAATGACCGGGAGTGATCAAATGAATACACAGAAAAAATGATCAGCAAGATCAAAAACACCAATCAAGCAAATACCACTGAAATTGTCATCACTATCATATACAAACACTTGTGGTACAATAGAAGATTGCTCGAGGTGGAAAAAAAAAATACAAGAAAGGAGAAATACACTTAAATTGTGAAATCACTCTCTTTGATACAACGTAAAATTACGAAGAAAATTAAACTTCTATTTATGAGAGAAAATTTTGAAACCTAAAAATTAAATTAATTAAAGATGAAATCTGGACATGGAGGCAATGAATACATTAATATACATCCAATAAATCTGACCTCGAGTAGGAAAAGCTTTATTTACCTAAATATCATGCTAGCCTAAATTAATTATTTATTGTGATTAAAATCAAACTAGTTTTCCGGAAAATTTAAGAATAAATTGATCAGTTAATTATATTATAATATGTAAATTAGAATATGTAAAAGGAAATCAAATATTTTGTTATCTGGATTTCCATGCAAATCTATCATAGTAATATTCGATTGATCTTGGATAATAATTGATTTCCTCTTCTATAGAATGATCTTCACAACAAAGTGGATGATTTCTTTTAGCAGTAGGATCATTGCTCTCTTTAACAAATTCTCTATCTCTTAGACCTAGCCGTCAACCAAGGGAGAGAAAATTTTATTATCATATGGGGTTGGCAATAGGACTTTTAGGTTAGAGATTAGGAAATTGCCTTACTTTTACCAAACCAAAAAAATACACTGGACTAAACCGCCCATCATAGTATAAGCCCAATATAAATAAGGCTCACATCAACTCTAGTACATGGGATTAACTATCGCCGGAAGCCCAAACTTAATTATCACATAAATTGACTTAAATAAAATATATTTACTTTGATATTAATATACTATTAGAATTTAGATTTTGCTATTAATTTGGAATATGTAAGTCCATTAGGGGAATAAATAAAATTCTAACATTCTTCCACTTAGATGATATATTTCAAATCATAGTATGATATACAGCCACTTTAAGGAATGTCAAAATAATTGTGACACTATTATAGCCATAGTTCTAGATTGAGATTATAAGTGTTTAATAGTATACAACATAATATTTGATAGGGATATTGATACCATACATGTTTAAATACCTACACCTCGATGACCATAAACATAATATGCGATGTAAGTAGCAAGATTTACATAACAGTAAATATAATTATATGTAAATCTTTACATAATAGTTCAAAGCATTCGTCCAAGATGCCTAATGAGAATCAACATCATTCTTAATACAACAATAAGACGGGATCTAAATGTCTCTAATAATAAGCCATAAATAATGTGCATAAATAATAATAAATATATGACAACATCATGAATATTTCAACAATACAAATTTAGAGGTAACAATAACTTTAATGTTATTACATCAAACATAAAACTTCCACTAACTCAGAACATCAAAAAGACTTAACTAAACCCATATTTTTAACATGATTATGATACATTTCCACTGCTAAGCATTTAGCTAGTGGATTTGCAAACATACGATCTATGAAAACATGCTTAATACAAGTATGAGCGGCTTAATACAAGTATGATGCTCGCGTTTCTTCTCTTTAACAAACTAGTACTTAAAATCAAAGTGCTTTGTATGGGCAAAATTTCTATTCTTTGAAGAGAAGTTCACAATAACAACATTGTCTCAACAAATGGTTAAGGGCCTTGAAATGCTCTTGATAATGTTAAAACCGTAAATGAAATTCCTTAACCACATATCTTTATGGGTAGCTTCATAACATGTGACATACTTTGCTTCCATAATGGAGGTTGTTGTAAGTGATTGCTTAACACTTTTTCATAAAATAGCTTCTTCTACCATTATAAAAATGCATCTATATGTTCATTTATGATTATTTGGATAACTATCAAAATCAGAGTTTGACTAGCATGTTACCGTGAGATCAACAAATCTCCTATAGGTCAATATATAATCCTTTGTATCTTGCAAGTATCTCATAACTCTTTTAACAATGATACAGTGTCTCTGACCAGGATCAATTATGTATTTCCCTAATACACCAACAACATAAGCTATATTAGGACGTGTGCATACTTGTGCATATATCAAGCTACCAATAACATAAACATATAGGACATTTTTCATTTTTGCTCTTTCATTATCATTTTAAGGACATTGGGCTTTCAAAAATATTTCACTTTTTTGGATGGGTGTTGAAACATGAGAGCACATAGACATATTTAACCTTTTTCAGTACTTTCTCAATGTACGATCTCTGAGACAAACCAAGTGTACCCAAGGATTTATCACAATGAATCTATATGCCCAACACCAAAGAAACATTGCCAAGATCTTACTTTCAAAATGTTTTGACAGTATTTGCTTTGTCTCATTTAATAGGTTCATATTATTACTAGCAAGGAAAATGTCATTAGTATAAAGTACCAAAATCTTTATTATTCTCCTTAAATCTAAGAAAAGTCACGATCTCATCAAACTTGAGATGCCACTATCTAGATGCTTATTTTAGACCATCCATGAACTTTTTAAGTTTACATACAAGTTAATCTTTGGCTTTCTCTTGGAAACCATCTAGGTAATTTATATATATAGTTTCTAATAGATCACCATTCAAGAAAATCATTTTCACTTCTATTTGGTATAACTCCAAATCAAAATAAGCCATCAGTGCCATAATAACTTGAAATGGGTCCTTAGTTGATATTGGAGAGAAAGTTTCTTTATAGTATATGCCTTCTTTCTAAGTAAAGCCTTTTGCAATAAGTCTGCTTTATACCTCTCAATTTTTTCTTGAGCATCTCGTTTAATCTTAAAGACCTATTTACAACTAACTAGCTCGTAACTAACAGGTAATTCAACTAGATTCCAAACTTCATTCTTATGCATAGAGACTAATTCATCCCTCATAGCATTAATCTATTATGTAGAATTAGGACTAGAAATAGCTTGTGAAAATTTTATTGGATCAAAATCATTAATAACATCGTATTTGTGCTCTTGCAGGTATACCAAGTAGTCTTTTAAGACAACCAATCTCGAGCACTTTAGGACCTCCTTAAAGGAATTTCTCTAATTGTCTCATTTGGTTCTACATTTTCTATCATTGGTTGCATTAGATCATCTGTCGAAATAACAAAGATGTCTTAACTATTAGATGTGCTAATAGAATTACAACTTGTTCTTCTCTAAAAGTGGTGATGCACGGTACATGACTCCCATTATCCAACTCATCTTCCAATTAAACAACATGATCTGATTCTACAACTCTGGTGGAAAGAGTTAAACTATAAAACCTATTGCCTTTGTTGTCAGTACATTAACCAAATATGGTTTTAGAATTAAGCTTCCTTGTAGATGGAATATAGGCTTCACCTAAGTTTTACAACCCCAAACATTGAAATGCCTTAGACTAGGCTTTTTCTCATAAGAGGTCTTAGGCACTTACTTACTTGGAACTTGATTCAAGATATATGCAACTATTTTCAGGGCATCACCCCACAAAAACTCTGGGAAAGAAAAATAGGCTAACATGTATCTTTCCATACCTATAAGTATATGGTTTCTTCTTTTTGAATTATCATTCTATTTTGGTGTCCTAGCCATGATGTGACTACCTTCAATTCCACTTTGGTAGATATTTAGCAAACGAACCACGATTTCTCTCGATTTCATCATATCTATCATAATACTAACCACCTTTGTCAAAATTAACATAGTTAATCCTTTTTCCTAGTTTGAGCTCAATTGCAACCTTGAATGTCTTAATGGTATTCAATGATTCAAATTTCTCACTTAATGGCTCTAAACATCCAAATAAAGGAGATGAAGTATTTAAAATCATCCATCACACCAAGTGTAATCAACCCACTAATACCAGTGTGGATCAACTCTAGAACATCTTATTTTCTGCTTCTTACCTTTTCTAACTCTAGCAAAGAGTTTTCCATTGATACAATGCATGTATGTGTCAAAACCTAAGAAATCCAGATCATGAAGAACTTTTTCTTTTATTAATTTCTGCGTTCTCTCTCTAGATATATGTCCTAGACATCTGTGCCACAGCATTGATGATTTTTCATCAGTTTTACCCCTCTTCTTACTAGTAACAATGTTAATTGAATTGGTAAAATTGGAGTCCAAGTTTATTTTATGCAATCCATCATATAATAAACTACAACCAACAACAGAGGAATTATAAAGCAATTGAAATTTTCTAATACCAAAATTACAAAAATATCCATCATAGTTCAAAGCAACAATAAAAATTAAAGTCCTTCTCATGGAAGATACATAAACAATGTCTTTTAATTCCAAAATGTGGCCAGAAGATAAAATTAAACAAATAGCTTTAATTTGCTCTACTTACACTTTATCGTCATTTGAAGCCTAACTATTAGCTCTTTATCATTTGCTTTCTTTAGATCTTTAAGTGCCTACAAAGAATATGTTACATGAATTGTAGCAGTAGTATCTAACCACCAAGTGTTTGAAAACATATCATTATTATTTGATTCAAAACATATTAGAGTTACATGGGTACCTTTCTTTTTCTTTTCAAACCATTTCTTATATTGAAGCCGTTTGAGTTCTTGTGCCCATATTTCTTGCAGAATATGCAATTTCCCTTAAATTGAGATTTCTTGGACTTGTGGTGCTGTTCACCCATTTCAATCTTCTTCTTCTTATAACTGGTTTTGATTTTGATGTCCTTCTAATGTATTCTAATTCCTTCTTCTAAATTAGAACCATGAGAAACAAAATTACTTGCATGAATATTTCCCTTCTTCATGTCCTCTTTAGCCTAACTAATAATTTTTGTTGGAAATTTTGATATTTTCATCAGAAATATGGCTTTCTGATGGAAAATCATCATCAAAAAAATTTTTTCATTGGAAAAATTTTATAGATTTTAAGTGAATGATTTTTTTATAGAGTTTTTTTTCTCTTTTATCCATAAAAAATTCCACCCTAAAAGTTGTCAAAAATTCATTAGAATAAATTATATTTTAAAATTTTAATTAATATAATTTTTTGAATTTTTTTTAAATTTTTATTAAAATAATTTTTTAAAAAATAATTTTAATTAGCAATAAAAATTAATTTTAATATTTTTAATTCTTAATTTTAAAATTAGTATTTAATCTATAATATATGATGTATATAAATAGTTATGAATATATAAAATTAGTAAAATAATTCATAAATTATATTATTCAAATCAAATTATATACAAAATATATTATTCAAAAAAAATATAAAAATATAACTAAATTCCAATATTGGAAAGGAATTGATCATCAATCTCTTGATCTTGGGTAGCATCTTCCTCCTACTATTACTGCTGCTGGCTAATAGGCCATTCAATACCTCTAGCTAATAATGGTCAAATTGGTTGCAATAGTGGCGGCAAATACATGTAAGTGGGAAGTGGTTAGTAATAGGTAGTGGACTGGTGAAAATGAGATGGAGGTAAATGTGGTAGATGCTAGCTCTGCTGCTCTAAATCATAGAAGCTATTTTGTCTGAGTATAAATAAACTACATTTGCTATTGCATCTCAGCAATAGTGCGCATGAGCTACTCTAGTGCAGCAAGTGACATGCACTTGATGTGTGGTGGCTAAAGACCCCAACCCATAGAATGTCCTTTCTTGGTCCACCCACAAATCATGATCAAATGGCCCCACCATATCACCAGTGGCATCCATAGTGCCTTCAAGACCTATCTACAGCTGAGTTTGTGCCAAGCTCTCCTTTCTTTTGTTGAAAATCTCTTATAAATTAAATCAATTAAATATTATAAATATAATATTTTTCCTACCAAACATATGATACATTAATAACAAAAATGCAACTTATAAGAAGCTGCTTATGTAAGACTATATAATTGGAAGTGAGACCTACTAGCAACCCCTTTAGATGTGGGTGCAGTTAAACAAGCTATCCATGGGCAACTCGACCCCAATCTCAATTATTTACACAATATGAAAATTTTCATGGATAGTATAAATTGTGGTATAAACATAACTATAACAATGCAAATGACATAAATAATATTAAGTTAAAATAACATTATCATTTGTACTTGATGTTCTGCTATGGGGATGACTCCACTAATGTGTAGGGAGGTACTTTATCTAGCTACATCCAAAACCTTGTTCTTTTTATTTTGCTTAGACTTGAACTTGAATTTAGGGTCCTCCCAGTATTTGAGAAGCCCTTCCCACTCTTCATCCTCGATTCAGTTAGGTTAAGTGGGCCTTTTCTTTTACACCTCATCCATCATATTCTTTATTTGGTTAAAAACCTTCGAGTTGAAGTTCTTCTATATGTCCTTCTTGTAAGAAGGGTTCTATTTCTAATACTTCTACATTTAAAAAAAAATAAGGAAAGCATCAAATAGTTAGAGAACAATTCAAAAAAATAAATTTAGATTATAAACAAAGTATGGAAACTTTAACCCAAACTCTGTATATATCATTCTAAGGGTAGGCTCTAGAATACTCTTCCACATAGGTCATACACCCTCATACTTGCTTATGATAATGTAATGTATGGTGCCTACTAGCTTGTGGGTTGAGTAGAATCTAAACAAATGAAAAAAAACATAGTTAAGAAATTAAAAAACAAAGTTCATGTCAAAAATAAAGTTCATAATCAAGAATACATACCCTACCCTGTACGATATAATGGTCTCTCTACGACCAAGTATGGGTATCCTAAGGAATGGAGGTTACTTGGGGGTAGATGTTGCTCTTAAATATGGAGACACCATTTGTGATGGTGTCCTTTATGTCTCTAAGGACAGCTTGCTGCTACAACTACATCCATGTCAACACCTGTGTAAGAGGTTCTATCTGGCTAGATGTAGGTTGGGTGTGGGAATGAAAGTGTAGTTAAGAGGAATGATAATTGGTGGGCTCTGACTGACCATCATAGGCAAACTATTGTTAGGGCAATCATGGGAGGAACCTTATCCCTAGGACTGTTGCCCTTTACCTCCTCATTTACCCTACAGCCTATAATCTATAGCTATTTATGCATAATATAATTAGAAAATAATCATATATAATGAAATATGAATAAAGTAATGTAGCACTCATTATACAAGCAATAAATTAACATATTACACATCAAATGATAGCATCATTCATCTGGTTCCTCCTTTATACCTATAGTAGTATCATACAAGTGGCAAATAAACATGTCATACATCAAATGGTAGTGTTATATTTAAATTAGATTGAGTAGGATTAAATATTTTGAGTTATAATCCATTTTTATTTTAGAAGTTATATGTATATATATTGATTTTGTTAATTTTTTAAATTAGTAACTATCTTGCAAATATTAATTATTAATTTCATAAATAGTTTTAGTTATTATTTATTACTTACTAAGTAGGAGAAAATATAAGAATGGAACTATTTATGGAATATGAAAATTTCATAAATAATTTCTTCCATATATTTTAGTAAATATTTAGTAATTTTCTCCTATTTCAAGGTTAACTTTGAAAAATAAAATATGGAAATTTTCGAAGTCTCCCCAAGACCAAGTATGGGTATCCCAAGGAATAAAGGTTGTTTGGTGGAAGATGTTGCTCCTAAATATGGAGGTGCCATTTGTGATAGTGCCTCCTGTGTCTCTAGGGATGGGCTACTGTTATGACTACATCTGTGTCGACACTTGTGCAGATGGCTCCATCTGGCTAAATGGAGGTTGCAGTGTAGGAATGAAAGTATAGTTAATAGGAATGATAGCTGGCAGGCTTTGACTGACCATCGCAAGCAAATTACTATTAACACTTTGCTTGGGTGAGAGGAAAGAAAATGAGAGAAAAGGAAAATGAGTGGAAAAGAAAATGATTTTCCATTGATTGATTAGGTGGAAAATGAGAGGAAAGAAAATGAAAGAAAAAGTAATAATGAAATTTATAAAAAGTAAAATAAATTTGGGAAAATCATAAGATTGCATAACATATGGTTGAAATGTGCAAATATTACACTCAATCTATGGTTACAACTACATTTCATTTGAAGACTAAGTAAATAATAAAAAAAAAACATATGAAGCATACAACTTCATCTATTATAATTTCACTGTAGATCTCATATAATATTCACAATCCATAAACTATCAAAATAACAAAAGTAACTTAAATATGTTCTTCAATTTCCAACTATCCAACTTAAACAAATTCACAAACATGTTTGAACTAAATTAGATTCATGAATTCTGTAAAATTTCTACTCTAGTTTGCTGTCAAATTACAAATAAACTGAAGTAGTATGCAAACCCAAAACACATAGATTTTGTAGGAGCTCAAGACTATGATCAAGATTAAAGAATTTTCAGAGGCAACCAGTTTTAGACATTAATTGATACAATGTCTCCACCTTTATTGAGCGCGGAACTTCAAAGAATTCATGCGTCGCCCTCTGATTTTGACATAAAAAAATAATAATATTTCATTTGAATATCTGGAATGATGTTCAGTGCATCCAATTTAGCCTAGATATTTTCTTCACTATAATAATGTGGTTTGCTTTGCTACATGATGGTGAGGCCTCTCTGTGCTATTTCAGCCTGTCTCCTGGCAACTAAAGCTTGTCTTTCAAGCACGACAATAGATTTGTCATAAGAGTCATTTGTCTACCTCAGCACATCGGTGAGATCCTTCAATGAGCTTGTCATCCTCTCTATGCGAGTTTCAAGGATGTCAGACATAGGCATTTTATGCTTAAAACCTCTGGATGAAAAAGTTCCTTAATTCTGATTGGATTTATCACTAATTTGGTTGAAATCATCCATGTTGCCACCTAATGGGTTATCATTGCCTATGTTGCCAACTGATGTAGGATCATTGCTCGTGTTTATATTAGTCTAATAGAAATCTATCCCTTCAGCAGAGTCATTGAGGTCAATTCTTTCTATCTTCCATCGATTCATCATGTCTGATACACTTTGACCACCTCTACTGGTTGCTTTATCAATAACATACAGCTCACATAACTTATCGTAGTCGAGGACTTTTGTTCGCATCCACCTTTCTACTTCAGGCTTGGCCTACATAGTAAGTTTTATTGGGATTAGTTGCTTAGAATACTCACTACTTGTGGTATACATACTTCAGATTTTCCTAACAAAGGTACAAGATGCAATGTACCTATATAAACCCAAATTACCTCACACATCTCCTACCATACGTGTGGCTCTGCCTCAAATAACTGGGTCATCGAATCCCAACCAATTCCATTCCAAGAATTGAAAAGATCGTAACACTTGCCACAATGGTTTTTCAAGGTCTTTAGTCAATTCTTGACGTTATCTTTTTTAATGCTTGGGCCAAATACAACATTTACTGTGTTCACTACCTCATGGTACCCGGTTGTGGACAACTGTCCATCACAGAAGTTCCCCTTGTACATTACTCCAACATCTAGTGAAGTAAGCAAGAGTCCATTTGTGGAGTCCATCACAAAGTTGTAGGTGTGGATGTTCCAATTTCAGGGGTTGACCTCCCTGTTCTCAGCATCCTATTTTCTGCACAGCATCAAAGTTCAATTGTTTAAGGTAACTAGCACAAACAAAATTTGTAGCATCAGCAGTGGGCTAAGTCATATCATAAAAGTCATACCAACACATACAATGCATACGATTACAACCAATGCAATATTTGCACTTATGAGTTGTGTTCATAATTAGCCCACATATAGGCTGCTATGTTGTCTCTCAATAATGCTCTGGCCCTATAGTCCTCATCTTGATTTTGTATGACATGGTCATCCACATCATGTGTCGAAGATTGCTATAATTCTCTATCAATTTCATCTATTAATCTTTTAGTCGGATCCTCCCTCATTAAAAAATTATGAAGTATACAATACGCTATGACAATCTCGGTCATAATTTGGAAGGAGTAAAATGGTTCAGTTCTGCTGGCTATTATGGGAAATCTCTTTTTCATCACTCCAAATGCCTATTCAATGACGTTACATAATGAGGCGTGGTGAAGGTTGAATAATTCTCTAGCATTTTTTGGAAGACGATTGGAATACTCCTTCATATGATAATGGACGCCTCTGCATGTTGTGAACAAACCACACTTCAGCTGAAATCTGGTGTCCCCAAGATAAATTTTTCCTATATGTATGCATGAAATTTCTATGTGAACATGTGGACAAAACAATAAAGAATGCACGCAAGTTTCAATATGTACCTTCAGGAAGCTTTAACTTATCTACCTTGCTCAATGCATTCTTTGGCACCTTCGAATCGGATGCAGTCCCTTCCTAACCAGTTAGAACATATGTGAAATTCATACCAAAGTCACAAGCTACTAATACATTTTAGGTGGGCCATTGTTTTCTTCCCCTATACCGATCGACAGATTCTTTCGGCACCTTCACACGAATATGTGTTCCATCTACAGCTCCAATGCAATCCTAGTCCAAAAAAATAATTAGATATCAGTAGGTACATAAGACTACAAAGATCAATATAGTTCAAATAAGATCTTACCGAAAAGTAAGGATAGTATCTGGTATTGTGGAGTATTTGTGGTGAGAGTGGGCTCTTGAAGGCTACACTAGAAACTCATTCCCAAGTGAAATAACAACTTACAAAACGCTATGAAAACACTGGCTAATAGTCTCCCTAGAGCAATGGAAGAAAAAAAACATGGTTTGATGTCTGACATTGTGCACTAAGATGTGCAGAAACCTTACTACTTGCTCCTCCACCATAGCATGAATAGAATCCCTTACTCTTCCAGTGGCTCGTAATTTCTCACACAAGTGAAGAAATGCGGAGGGACCCATACGTATGATATCACAGCAACTTTCTGAATGCAGTAGTTGCTGCATCAAGTCTTGTCGCAGGCGAGCTCTTTTTACCATCCTATCACCATTGGGTTCATGGATGTTTTGTAAAAGCAATTGTGATAAATGCAACGCATGCATTGTGTAACATATTACTTGCAACACAACAAACGATCGACGTTTGACACAATCAAGCCTTATTTGAGTGAAGTTAGTATGTTGAGTGTTCACTCCAAAATTAATTAATTATTTTACATAGTATTCATCATCATAATCATTGGTGAGACCTTGGTCTACATACGATTCGTTGTGACTGTCATTGTCCATCTAACAACCATATGGTCATGCAATAAAGGTATAAAATTCATGAAGGCAAACAATAAAGCAAATATAGAAAATTTATGCATATACGAAATTTTATTTCGAAGAAGACAACAACACCTACTACATGAATAGTTAACCAATTGACACAACTCAAGATAGGCCAAATACGAAAATTAGACATCACAATCCAAAACGATCATCCACAATTTATGGAGTGCAAAAATTACCTTTCTAACCAAGTTCTCAGGCAACTCAATATTTTTATTAATTGACAATGGAGTGCAACAAGTTAGACTGAACAGGAATCCTTTTGTCAAAACTTTTGTACTAACAATTTAATGAATTAAGCCTTGGAAGAAAAGGATCAACTAAGTCAAGCATATTTGCTATTCCTACATGAACAAGCAGAATGAGTTATAAAATACACATGATAGAAAAGGCTACAAATATTATCATCCACAACAAGTATATTTTATAAGTAAGAAATAGAATGAGATCAAGTTGGCAATGCATTGACTGCAACATCCTATAGAAACAATAATGTAAGGTGGCAATGCATTAGTAGGTGGGAAAACTTACTTTGTCAGCATGTGGAAGACATTGTCTAATAAAACTCCAGCATAACCAGGCTATCTGCACTTTAGCAGCCTTACATAAATTAATTAACATCTTAGGTATATATCATAACTTGTTATTTCAAATAATTGCTTATGCAACAAAAAATTAAAAATTATAGCAAGTGGTAACAGAACATGTCGATCCATACTACACAGCATGAACCAAACCAGCAATAACAAAAAAAAATAGAAGAGGCATTCGGTATTTTCAACAGCAGAACACATCTCACATTGCAACAATAGATTATACAGAAACTGAACTATAGATTATACAGCATCCCGTCACATATTGCAATGATAGAACTAGCACTAACAAAAAAAAATAGAGGAGGCATTCAACATTTTTAACAGCAGAACCCATCACACATTGCAACAGTAGATTATATAGAAACTAAACTACAGATTATATAGCATCCTATCACACATTGCAACAGTAGATTATACAGAAGCTAAATTACAGATTATACAGCATCCCATCACACATTGCAATAATAGAACCAACAATAACACAAAAAAAATAGAGGAGGCATTCGACATTTTCAACAGCAGAACCCATCACACATTACAATAGTAGATTATATAGAAATGGAACTACAGATTATACAACATCCCATTACACATTGTAATAGCAGAACCAGCAATAACAAAAAAAAAATAGAGGAGGCATTCAGCACTTTCAACAGTAGAACCCATCACACATTGCAATAGCAGATTATACAGAAACTAAACTGTAGATTATACAGCATCCCATCACACATTGCAATAGCAGAACCAGTAATAACAAAAAAAATAGAGGAGGCAATCGAAATTTTCAACAACAGAACCCATCACACATTGTAATAGTAGATTATACAGAAACTAAACTGTAGATTATACAGCATCCCACCACACATTGCAATAACAAAACTAGCAATAACAAAAAAAAAAAGATGAGGCACTCGGAATTTTCAATAGCAGAACCCATCACACATTGTAACAGCAGATTATACAGTAACTAAACTGTAGATTATACAGCATCCCATCACACATTACAATAACAGATTATATAGAAACTAAACAATAGATTATACAGCATCCCATCACACATTGCAATAGTAGAGCCAGTAATGACAAAAAAAATAGATGAGGCATTCAGTATTTTTAATAGCAGAACCCATCACACATTGCAACTGTAAGAACGGGTCCAGCCAAAGAGGGGAAATTTCAAAATTTTTCAGACAGTAAACCCTCTCCTGGCCGAACCCTTCTCCCCGGAATTCCCTTTG